>CAMXCT020000047.1:5000-140000 GCA_947184155.2 Cladocopium goreaui | reverse complement strand
GGGTTGAGGATAGGTTGGAGACCTATAGTACTGACAGTACTGACTTTCTGTACGCAAAACTGCTTGGGTTTAAGGTTGTATACTGTATAGCCTGTATAGCGTTTTTTTGCTGATGGCCTTGAAATGGTTTGAATACTCGATGTTTTGCTTTTTCAAATGTGACCTTTCCTGCTTGGGAAGATACTTTGCGTTTCCAGTGTAGCATGGTTCTGGGGCCGTTGGGAACATGATTTTGGAGTCATGTATATTTCGGCTATAAAGGTGACAAGATGTATCTCCCTATACCCTAATTTTGTAGCTAAAGATGGGTGCAATGTTGGGGTAAAATACCTTATTCTGGATACTTCCTGAGAAGGGACCTTACCCTGTAAATCTCGGAAGGTACTTGGATTCTTAGCGCCTGTATGGCTTTGCTTGAAAATCAGGTTCCCTGTAATCCCACGGATTTTCATTATCTTCCATGTTTGTCTTCCTGCAATTATACCACCTTGAGGTATACGATATGCGGTTCAGATATGTACATCATTGCCGGTTCAGATACCAACTATTCATTTCATGGTACATCTTCCCAATTTGATCCAAACAACCCGGGGTAAAACACAGACAAAGCCCAGGCCGAACTGTGTGCCGCAACTTGGCGATTGGACTGCCTAGCAGTTTGCTATGGAAGCCATGAGTGGTTAAACAATGGCATATGTAACCATCAACAATAGGGAGTCACGTGATTTTATGGGATATATGATATATGATGGATCATGATGGTTAGCCATCATGGTTATTTGTTGCACTTTGCGGTATACATTACATGGCTCATAGAATTAAATTGTGTATGATGATTTACTTATATAATTATACATGGTGATTTATGATGAATTATCCTCCAGTAATCAAACGTAGCTAGCTGAGAAATCCCCGAACTAGCCATGAAGGTTTATAGCTGGGAACATCCCCTACCTAACTAAGAAGGGTTTTGATAGGCAAGCCACGTCTTATTTCTGGAGAGCAATTCGTAGCTATTCCATCAATGAGATGCCATACGCCAGAACTATATGGTTATTTCGTGCTAATGAGGGACCATGATGATTTCCAAATAGCCCATAGGAATGTCGAGATTTTTGTTCCCCATGTCGTGTTGTTTTTTTGTGCGTTCACTTTTTTGGGGGATTTTGAGTCTCTAGGATCGAAGTAAAACGAATCTTGGTGAATTTGATGAATCCTGAATCCTTGGGGAATCCCATAGGTTGCTGCAAAAACGCCACATATGGGTCATCCAGCCCCATGGATCATTCCATATACAGTAATTTCCCATGTTTGGGACATTGTGGTATTTAAAGTCCTGTGAATTATCAATGCTGTATTCGTACACTGACAAAAATATATCAACCTTGATATTCATAATATTTCGTATCCCAATTCTATGGAATATCTGTGATATGTTGTACCATGGATACCATCCTACAAATTCTTTCTTGGCGGTAAGCCGTGACTTGCTGTTCAGGGCGCAGCTCATTTGATCCCATGGTCGCGAATAGCATTTTTTCAAAAAATGGCACTTGCAACTCTTGGGCAACACTCCATTTAAAATCTATGGTCAAACCATGTCAAATATGTATTCATTAGTTAAATCCCTACATTTCGATGCTTAAACCTGGTGTTTCAGTAGTGCTCCAATGTGTTGCGCTTGAACACTAGCCATAAGTGAGGAAAGTTTCTCAGTTTCCGTATTAAGCAAGTTTTCTCCACTTGTTTCCCTGATATTCACTAAATGAGTCATGTTAAATCAAAAGCAATGATGGCTCTAGGCCCTTTGTTTCATCATTGGTCGTGCTGAAACATATTTCCTTTTCAAGTTGATTGCTAAATCTAAAATGTTTCATCATATTTTTGATGTTTCATTCCCCATTGCTCCAAACATGTGGAAATCAAGTTGGTAAAGTTGTACAGTCCCACAAATATCATATATATATATATATGTATACAAATATAAATATACGTATCTATATGCATATACGTACATACATATATATACATATACGTATATATGATATATATATATACATACATATATGTACAATATATATATGCATATATATTTATGCATATATATATACATATACATATACATATCCATATACGTATATATATATATATACACATATATATACAATTTAAATATATATATATATATATACATACATATACGTGCATATATATATATATATATATACGTGCATATATATATATACACATATATATTTACATATACGTATATAATATATATTTATATTTACATACATATACGTACAAATATATATATATATATATATGCAAATATACATATATACATATACGTATAATTGATATATGCATATATATATATATATACATACATATACGTACAATATATATATAGATATCTATATATGCATATATATATATATACATACGTAAATTTATATATATATATATATATACATACATATACGTACATATATATATGCATATATATTTACATATACGTATATAATTTATATATATATACACATACATATACGTACAAAAATATATAAATATATATTTAAATATAAATATATATATATATATATTTGCATATATATATACATATACATATATAATATAAATATATATATATACATACATATACGTACATGTACACATATTTAAATATATATGCATATATACATATACGAATATAATTTAAATATATATATATATACATACATTTACGTACAAACATATATATATATATATGCATGTTTATTTGCATATATATACATATACGTATATATATATATACATACATATACGTACATATATATATATATGCATGTATATATATATATATACATACGTATAAAATATATATATATATATACATACATACACATACATATATATATATATGCATATATATATACATATGCGTATATAATATAATTTTATATTTTTATATATATATATATATATACATAGGTACATATATATATTTATATTTATGCAAATATATATATATATATATATATAGATACATATACGTATAATATAAATATATATATATACATACATATATGTACAAATATATATATATTTACATACATATACGTACAAATATATATATATACATATACGTATAATATTTATATATATATATACATACATATACGTACAAATATATATATATATATATGTACATTATTACTGATCCCCATGAATCTCCCATGATCCGCATTTTTTGGGGTGAAAAACGGACGAGGATGGTCTTCCATTGGCCCTGCTGGCAGCAGCTGGAGCAGCTGTCGCCGGCCTTTTGGGCGCGGCTCGTTCCACATGTGGTGCTGGGCGAGAAGGGCCAGCCACCTGGCAACCTGGAGATGTTACCCTCTGGTAAACTAACATAACTATGGAAAATCACCATTTTCAATGGGTAAATCCACTATAAATGGGTCATTTTCAATAGCTATGTTAAATTACCCGAGGGTAAATGCTGTTAAATCACTTGGACACTTTTCAAGACGTAGAGGTTTTTATGCTCTTTAACGGATGATCCCGTAATTTCAATAGATGATTTGCGCATTAAAACCTTTATTTGTAGATTGTGATATAGAAATTTGAACTTCAAAAAACTATGTAGTATTATATAGATGCCAACTTATTTTGCCTTCCAGTGTCATCAAACATGGCTAGCTGGATTATCCTGCCATTTACAGATGTTTTTCCTATTAGAACCTCCGTTTATAGAATATGTTCCATTGACGTGATTGATTTCCGGAAGGTATAGTTGGATAATTGGATATATGATATGAGCTTCAAACAGCTATATAATATAGTTTTGAAGAACTGGAATTATAAATGTCAAGTTCGTTTATACATGAAACAGTTGAACGATATGCAAAGCCGAGAAGGCATGATTGTTATTCCCCATATATCCATGTCACATGTGGATGATATTATATCATGATAAAACCGGATATAGCAATAGTAACCGTGTGCAAAACAACAACGTGGATTGTGTGTGGTTTTAAATCTATGGGCTCTCTGGACACATATTTGTGTGCGCGTGACATCTAAACACCGCGCTGCCACATTACTGGAATGATCTTCAGGAGTGGGAAAACTATCCCAACATGGCTGCACTTTTCAGGTGGATGAGTGAATGATTAATAATGTATGATATAGTTTATGTATATATATTATGTATTATTATATATTTATGTTTTACTCATGATATATATGGAAATGGTAGATATAACCACAAACAAAAATACATGGAGATCCATTGAACTGGAGATGGACATAGTACCATCGATGGTAATACTCATCCTCTTCACATCCAGACCCAAAGATGGGGAAAGGATGTGATATGCCAAAAATAAGGACTTTAAGAAGTGGGGGCCCAAAACCATGCTGTTTTTTTTTTGGCAGGATGCTATATAGAAGATAGTTGCTTCAGAAGTTGCAGGTGCGTAACTGTCCTATATCGGGCTTGGTATGAATTACAGATAGCAACTACAGGTGGAGCCACCCCAGAAAGAGTTGACTTTGCAGAGAATAAGAGGGTGGTGAGTCCTTGAGGCAATCTTCAAGCCGGGCAACCCTGAAAGGCAAAAGACTTTATGTTACTTTTGGGCAGAAATTATATGAAAAACTCAAGCGGATAGATGCAGAAACACTGCCAGACTAGGCTGGAAGATTTTGTGGTCCACGTTTTTGAGAACCACTGTCTGTTTTGTAGTGGACTGAACTGGACGCATTGAAGGTTTCACATGGTTTCACAGCATCAGATGATCATGGTGTTGAACTTCCAATGAATTTTGTTATTTTTGGAATGTCTGAATTCCGAACCAGGATTCTGGCTTCCTTCTGGATCTTTCCTTCATGGAAACAGCGCCTGCGAAAAATCTCGCCTCTGTCAGGTTGGTGCGAACGCCAAGTGGTGGCATTGGTCAAGACGATCAGGCCGGATGTTGGCTGCAAGATCAAGAGGCTATCAGTACATTATAATTGTGGTTAGTATAATATAGTATAATATACGCCAACGAAAACTGGCATTCACCCGCAGGTTTGGTCAATTTTGGACATTTCTAGTAGTTCCATCTCTTTTTTCGGGGTATAGCAACCCAGAAAAGTAATGAAAGGTAAAATCCGAACCTAAAATAGGGATATACGTCCTTTTCTATCTCTTTGGAAGGGTTACCACAACTGATTTTGATCCTTATTCCCATCACTGCACCAACAAACTCTGACACCTGGCGAGTGTTTGATGATGTCATTTGGGTGATGCTTTCACATTTGGTCAAACAATGGGATGACAATGGACCAATATAAAACCAATGACCCAAGCGCCTAATGACCCAATGACCAGCATATGTTTCAGGTGGCTCAGTTTCCCGAGGCAACGTTTCCAGCCTGGCCGCACATGGGCATGGCCATGTTCTCACTGCGAGGCACCTCGAAAACCCGGGAACTCCGCCAAGGTGCTGCCTCCTGGATAGCTAAGATTGCTTATATCTATTGAATAAGGATCTACAATGATTTATCGTAGATATTAGTGTATATCTGTGTATCTGTCTATATATATATATATATGTTCTATGTATATATGCATATGCATATATATATATATACACATTATAGTGATAGGTGTTGATAAACCAACTTATGACTAGGGGCACCATCTTGTCTATGACCAAAGTTTTGGATATCATATAGAGACTTCACCACGACGTCACGACGTAAATGATGGGTAGAATATATGACTCATCTCACAAAGGGCTTATTTCAGGCCGGTGAATGATTCAACACTAATTAACATAAATTACTTTGGATTACTCTAATTTATCCAGATGCATGACCATAATCCTAAATGGCCACATATTAGGAGTCTCAACCAGATGACAAGCTATCACAGCCACCTGCTTTCAGATAGCTTTATTTTTGTTCTTTATAGATCACTACAAGCACAGATGAAACGAAACCCTAAAGTCAGATCTATCCAAAAGTAAAATTGCAATAAGTCAATAAGCAACATCTTTCTTAAAACCCGAACAAGATCCAAAAGTAAACCCGTCTCACAGCATCTTTCCAAATATCAATTATCATAATTCTTCCTGTTGATGGTAAACACCCTATTTTTTATGGTTGCATCCCTATTTAAAAAAAAAAACACACACATCTTTCCCGGCAGGGTTCGCCCAGGCATCCAGCCGGGTGAGGAATTGCTCCTGAACTATCGCCTTTCAGCGCCCTTCCCCAGTGCCTCGGGACAGAGTGCCCATGGAAATGGATGATTTATGATGATTTATTGATGAAAAATAATGAAAATGGATGAGATGGCCTATGGATTCTATGGATGATGATTTGTGGTGAATCATCCATTTGATGAAAGCTAGGAAAATGAATGAACATGAATGAACATGGCCCATTTATAGGTGATGTATGATGAATTGATGTTCCACACCAGACTATGAAATTACCATAGGGTATCTTGGAAACACAAGTTCTTGCAGTTGACTGAGTTTTTTTTGAGGGACACCTCAATCCGCCGATTCATTATCATGTCATAGATGTTCATTTTTTCACAATGGCCACATTTGGCCATCGAATTTCATACTTGTAAGATGCAGTAGCGCAACATTTTCAAATACGCACTGGTGTGGCTGTCTTTGGGGAAAGGTCCGCAGGTTCATTTATTTTGTGGGGGCATGTACCATTTTCTTTTGCTGGTTTATTAATACCGTATCCAACACGCCATCAACATGCAATATTTACATATACATACAAACAATATGGTTATATAATGAGATGTACATATATACATACATATATATATACAGATATACATGATAACGTGCACAGAAAACAAAATGTACAACTCACACATATATACATTATAAATATGTATATATATATTTATGATTATGTACACACAAAAGCAAATGTACAACATATATATATATATTATAAACATATATATATATATCATAATGTACACAGAAAAGCAAATGTACAATTCATTCACATATACCTATATACATACATACATACATACATACATACATACATACATACATCCATCCATCCATCCATCCATCCATCCATGCATGCATGCATGCATGCATGCATGCATGCATGCATGCACATACATACACATACATACACATACATACACATACATACACATACATACACATACATACACATACATACACATACATACACATACATACATACATACGTAATACATACATACATACACACATACACACATACACAAATACACGCATACACACATCCACACATACACGCATACACACATGGACACACACATACATGCATACATGCATACATGCATACCTACATACCTACATACCTACATACCTACATACCTACATACCTACATAGATACATACCTACATACATACATACATACATACATACATACATACATACATACATACCTACATACATACCCCTATATATACTCACATATATATATATATATACATATATATATACATATACATATATATATATATACACATATATTTACACAATATATACACATATATACACACATATATACACATATACAAACATATATTTATATACGTATTTATATATACATATATAGATATATACACATTCACACATATAGACACACATATATACACATATACACTCATATACACATACACACATATAGACACACATATATACACATATACACTCATATACACTCATATACACATACACATACACATACACATACACATACACATACATACACATAAAGACAGACAGACAGATAGGCAGACAGCCAGACAGTCAGACGACATACATACATACATACATACATACATACATACATACATACATACATACATACATACATACATACATACATACATACATACATACATACATACATACATACATACATACATACATACATACATACATGTTTGTACACAAAAACTGCTTTGGATCGATCTCAATCTTCGGTCGCATTGTCTATCCAAGTTTTGAGGCTGGTACGTGCCAGTGGATGACGCAGAACTGGAGGCTGCTCTCGACGCGGAAGGCTGAGGCTATTTGCCGAGCCCATTTGCCGAGCCTCAGATGGTCCAGAAGGAGTTGGCAGTTGAGCTCATTGACAGAGACTGGATCAACCTTGGTTAGATACTTTAGTACTTTTTTTTTGCTATGAATGGAAATATGTACCAACCAGCAAAACAAATGAAAGGTATCTAAGTTTCACCATGGAGATGTGTCGAATGGGTTGAAGCGATTGTGTTTTTTTTCAGGTACAATCTACATAAAAAGTTGTCAACATGTTGTAGTTGCAATGATATCAACGCGGGTCATCTCTGCTATTTTTTTCAAGCCACATATATTTGAGATACAGAGGGCTCCCAAGATTTTGCGGAGAAGCCACTGCCAGAGTCAGCAATATGGCCTGAATGTAGGTTGCTTGTGGCGGTTAAAACTGCTGCCACTGACAGCATAGCGGTGAAGACAAAGTTGCTTCCCACATGCGTTGGCTGAAATAAGTTGGGGTGGCTGGATCAGTGTGAACCCCGGGATTTGCCAAACCTCTAGGCTGTTAAAAGATGGAAGGGAGGGTGCCCATTTTAGAAGCTGATTAAATCAATATTTGTTGGGTAGACCTCCCAATTTCATTGGTGGTCTAGGACTTTAAAGGTGTTCTGAAAATAGTTTGCCCGCAAACCGATTGGTTTTTCATCATGTTATTCATCAATTAAAGCCATAATGCCAAACACATCCCTGTATATTCCCACGGTTGTTATTTGATATGCCATCTGTGTTACTAGTTGTTATAGATATTTATGTTTCGTTCCATCAGCTCTTGATGAAACCATGTTAAATCCTTTTGTTTTGGGTGGGCCACAGAATGACTCTACTACTTAGTGACTGAGTTATACCCCCAAACAAAACATAACAAAACTGGGTACTGGGTTGTAAACCAATTACTAGCTAGACAACTAACTCCATGGCCCATCTAAGTTTGGTCGTGCCACTGTTGACCGTTAATCTCCGCATCAAGATCTCAATAGTTGCAATTTGATCCGCTGTGATTGTTGCTAAACACTTTTGTTTTTGTCAGTTAAACCACCTACCTGGACTTGTCTGAATTCGCTAAAACCCAGTCGTTCATCGTCATTTTGCTTTTCCAAAGTGCGTTTCCATGGTCTGCCCTTTTTTTAGATACATTCAAGTGCCATGATTCACTGATTCACTCGTCAAATGATCCAAAACCCTGTGTTGATGATCAGGTCCCCGTGTTTTACCAAATTTCGATTGTTAAGTCCGATTTTCCCAATGGTTTTCAACAGGTTTCCCTATGCTTTTTCCCACATCTTTGTGTGGGGTTCTTGTTTTGATTCTGTATCCCGCCGCTCCTCCTCCTCCGCCTCCTCGTCCTCCGCCTCCCCCTCCGCTCTTTCACACACATCTTTGTCAACCACCATCTGTCACACACATCTTTGTCAACCACCATCTTTCACACCACCATCTGTCACATTCCGCTCTTTCACACACATCTTTGTCAACACATCTTTGTCAACCACCATCTTTCACACCACCATCTGTCACATTCCGCTCTTTCACACACATCTTTGTCAACCACCATCTTTCACACCACCATCTGTCACGCACACACCCCACCATCTTTCATCACGCATCTTTTCACACACATCCTTGTCACACACCATCTGTCACACATTGTCACACACCATCTCTCATCTTTCACACACATCTTTGTCACACATCATCTTTCACACACATCTTTGTCACACACCATCTGTCACACATCATCTTTGTCAACCATCTTTGTCAACCACCATCTGTCACACACATCTTTATCAACCACCATCTTTCCCGCCATCTGTCACACACAAGTTTGTCAACCACCATCCTTCACACACACACATCTTTGTCACACACCATCTGTCACACACATCTTTGTCACACACACCATCTGTCACACACCATCTCTCATCTTTCACACACATCTATGTCACACATCATCTTTCACACACATCTTTGTCACACACCATCTGTCACACATCATCTTTGTCAACCATCTTTGTCAACCACCATCTGTCACACACATCTTTATCAACCACCATCTTTCCCGCCATCTGTCACACACAACTTTGTCAACCACCATCCTTCACACACATCTTTGTCACACACCATCTGTCACACACATCTTTGTCAACCACCATCTTTCACACACATCTTTTACGTGGCGGGTGTGGCACTTGGCGACATCGGGCCTCCGCGGCATTTTGCGTGGCAGGCGTGGCACTTGGTGGCATCCACCGTAGTTTTACACATCCACCTTCGTTTTGCGGGGCAGGCGTGGCACTTGGCGACATCCACCTGCGTTTTGGCGACATCTATGCAGCATGGCATTTATGGCACTGGGCTGGCTCTGGTGGCGCGCTTGGACTGCATTAGTCAACGGTGACACCGTGGCACTTTCCGTGGCAGGCGTGGCACTTGGCAACATTTGCCAATGTTTCGCGTGGCAGGCGTGGCATTTGGCGACATCCACCTTCGTTTGGCGTGGCAGGTGTGGCACTTATGGCACTGGGCTGGCTCTGGTAGCGCGCTTGGACTGGATTAGTCGCCGGTGACGCCGCGGCACTTTGCGTGGCAGGCGTGGCACTTGGCGACATCCGCCTTGTTTTTGCGTGGCAGGCGTGGCACTTTTGGCACTGGGCTGTCTCTGGTGGCGCACTTGGACTGGATTAGTCGCCGGTGACGCCCGCGGCACTTTGCGTGGCAGGCATGGCACTCTGCGACATTCGCCTTCGTTTCATGTGGCAGGCGTGGCATTTGGCAACATCCGCCTTGGTTTTGCGTGGCAGGTGTGGCACTTATGGCACTGGGCTGGCTCTGGTAGCGCGCTTGGACTGGATTAGTCGCCGGTGACGCCGCGGCACTTTGCGTGGCAGGCGTGGCACTTGGCGACATTCGCCTTCGTTTCACGTGGCAGGCGTGGCACTTGGCGACATCCGCCCTAATTTTACGTGGCAGGCGTGGCACTTATATGGCACTGGGCTGGCTCTGATGGCGCGCTTGGACTGGGTTAGTCGCCGGTGACGTCGCGGCACTTTGTGTTGCAGGCGTGGCGCTTGGCGACATTTGCTTTCGTTTTGCGTGGCAGGCGTGGCATGTGGCGACATCCGCCCTAATTTTGCGTGGCATGCATGGTACTTATGGCACTGGGCTGGCTCTGGTGGCGCGCTTGGGCTGGATTAGTCGCCGCTGACGCCGCGGCACTTTGCGTGGCAGCACTTATGGTATACTGGGCTGGCTCTGGTGGCGCGCTTGGACTGGATTAGTCGCCGGTGACGCCGCGGCACTTTGCGTGGCAGGCGTGGCACTTGGCAACATTTGCCATTGTTTCGCGTGGCAGGCGTGGCATTTGGCGACATCCACCTTCGTTTGGCGTGGCAGGCGTCAACTCTTCACACACAACTTGTTTTACTTCTCGATCATCCATCACATCCTTTGTCTTTCCTTCCTTCCCCGTCCCCCCTACAACATTTGTAGATCATTATTGGAAGAAGTTGACTTGTGGGGTTATCCGGTCCTTTAATTGGCTTTCAACATGGTTTTCCCTTTGTTTTTTCAAACTCATCATTTTCTGATTCCCTGGTATCCTTTCGTGCACCGAGGCCGAGGCGCAAGGACACTCCCTGCGCAATTCTCCGCCGAGAACCCCGGGCACGGATGTGCGGGCGCGAGCCTCCCCGCTGGAGGCACTGGATCCGGGGGATCCTTGGAGAGGGGCAAAAGGTGGCTGAACTGAGATGTTTTTTGCTGATAGTATGATTTAATTATATTTAATTTAAGTTAATGTGAGTTCATGAACAGAAATCCATGTGGTGGTACAATAATAGGGAGATTATCTAATGGGATATTGATAATACTGGCTTATATAACTACAAAACTATATGTGCCATGGTCAAGCTAGTTGGATTTTATACTCAGTCCTTTGGGGGTGGTCATGAATTCACTAGTAAGGATGAACACAAATACCATCTTGTTTCAGGTTTCCGCTTTTGAGATGGATGACTAAAAACCATGTGTATCTTTTGTCCCTAAGACATATGTGGATTTAAATGATCATATATGGTGGTACAACATGGTCTAATCAGATATGTGGTTATATTCTATATATATAATTATTTATATATATATATTATCATAAATTATAAATATGTGGATTTAATGAGGACATCCGCATGACTTGCAATGAATTATAGTGGCTTCGCATCGTGTCATCACTGGAATGATGGTTTTCAGCTTAGTGAATTGTTATATCTCTTTCGGCCACATATGATTGATATAATGGGATATTAACAAACATATTAAGACCCCGGTGGTTGATTGTTATAGGGTGTTATGCTGTCGAATATATTGGGGATTTTAGTGAACAAGTAAGTTACTTGAGTTGTAATGGTGGATTACCTAGTCATTTTAATAATGGGAGTATACTTGGAATATACAGTAATGGGAATGTAGCAAAAACAGCAAGATGATTTGGATGTGAAAATTTGATATAACCCCAAACAGCCTTAATCAATCAGGAACATGATGATTAACCAGTGTACTAGGGTTTTTATACTTTTTTCAGACAAACCCGCACGGGGACCCAACCCACATGGGGAACCAACCCATTCCGGAACGACCCAAATTTTGCACGGATGTGTTGAAACTTACGCAGGAAGCAGCAATAATCGGTAGATGATGTTAAATGATGTTAAATATATCCTTGTTGGGCTGAAGTGCCTTCTAAGTGCCTTCTAAGGAAAGATTTGCATCCAGCCATAGAGGACGCAATTTTAAGCAGCTGGGAATGGGGAATCCACCATTATGCCGACAGGCAATGAAGGGGATGCGATCACAAGCATGAGATAATTCATGACTGTTGGTGCAATGTTACCATCATCAGAACAAATATATACGTATAAACGTATAAAGTATAACTATGATTATTATTTTGACCATTGTACCCTTCGAACTTTAACCAGCAGAAACTTATCATATCAGACCAGCCGGCAGCAGTAAGAAGTGATTAAGAACAAGTTGTGGTCCACCATTGTGAGGACCAGTTGGACAGGGATGTTAGCGAAACAAATACAGAAACGGTGATATTAACCACCTATCATATTGAGACCACACATGAAAAATGGAGGTACCAACCAATCCGAAATGGACAATGTGTCCAATGGGTCAAACATTCCAAACGAGGGACTGGTCGTTTTTGGAGTACAAACCAAAAGAAAATGCCCCAACCCACCACATTCCGCCTGCAAAAAAGTGCACTGACCTCAAGGTAGGCTCCAACCAATCACATTGGCTGTGCAATTCCAGTTGAGTTGATGTATGAACATAGTATGCCATAGTCACAGGTTTTGCTTCCTAATGAAGCTGAATAGTGTGTTGTATTCAAAAAACAAAATAATATATATATATATATATATGTATTAATAGATCATATTAAATCATATTAGATCATGACAGTGGGTTTTCATGTAAAATTCATTCCCATGGTGGGTCTAATCCTAATCTGTCGCCTGCTGCGAAGGTCCAAAATGTGGCACCTCGGGCGAGGCTCCAAACAGCCACTGAGAAGGTGTAACTAGGCCCCAAAACCAACCCCAAAATACAGTCTCAGAAGGGGTTTGGAGCCGTAGGGATTTCTAATCATGTTGTTTACGTATAAATATATAAATATATAACATATATAATAAATATATAATAAATATATAATATATATATATGAGCGACGGCTTCCATTTGGTTAAATGGAAAATAGTATTGTGGCGTACCCCGGTTTGTCAAAAGCATTATAATTAGGCTGTAAAACGAGGTAGGAACACCCCGAGAACGAGGTAGGCATCGCATGTAGAGCATTTACCTAATAAGACCAAGTGCGGAATGAGAGAACGTGGTCGGACCCCAAAAAACGTGACCGGACTGGAGAACGAGGTAGGAACACCCCGTCAATTGCGTGCAAATAACTTCCGCGGCTAATATGTATATATATATATATTACATATAGCAACCACAAAAAGATGCCAAACAGTACTTCCAGTATATTATGGATGATGTTTACTTCATAATTTTGTTGTTTGTTTTCTTCTTTTTTTTTGGGGGGTGGTGCTACTATGTGTGTGTATATATCTTTATATATGATATATGTTTTACAGTAAAATCACGACTTCACATGTATACATTTAAGTCATTGTCCAAGTCATAATTATGATGGAATAATGGTTAGTAATGGAAATCATCCCAGACAGCCCTATTTCAGGTATCTTCCGGTTTGTGAAATATTTGATTTTAGCCAGAAAATATGTCGAATATATAGAGAGAGAGAGAGGGTAAGTATGAGTAAATAATTCAAATCAGAATCCCTATCTTATCTATCAGGCCAGATTTTAGTTGTTTGAAGGGTCTCAGATGTTGAAATGGTACAAGCAACACTCAACAGGAATACAACAAGCAAGAGCTGAAAAACAGAGTTTTGTGGCTGAGAACTGCCGATAATGATCCCGAGGGCGTGTATTTCAACTGTTTAACTATAACTAGAATTGTACATATACAGTCTACATGTCTACATAGTATACAGCATATATATATATATATATATATCATATATATATATATATAGTCTATAATATATATTTAATATTTGTTTTATATGTATTATATATGTTATATATACTACATATATATATATACTACATATATATATATATAAATTAATATATTTATATTTTATACAATTTTTACAATATATATATATATCAAATATAATATATATATTATATTTTAAATACAATATGTATCATAGTTTATATTTCATTTATTGAACATATGTTTGTACAATATTATATATATATATATTATATACATTATATTATATATATATTATAGATATTATACGGTTTATATATATACTACATATACTATATATATCATATATATCATAAAATATACTTATATAATATAATTGTAATATATTTAATATATATAATAATAATATATATATATAATAAATGTAATATATACATTATTTCTATTATATTTATTATATATAATCTTATTTTTATTTTTTTTATATAATATATTTAATATATAATATAATATATATATATTAGTTTTTTCAAAATGTATATAATATTTCCAAAAGTATGTATTTAATATAATATATAAAATATCATTAATATATCTATATATATCATATAATATATATAACATATTTTATATACATGTGAAATAAGAGTCTTCTAATCCCAAGTCGCATTTATCCATTCCATTGAGGTTTAATTTCCGAAAATTGGTGATCGTAGCACAGGCCGAAGACCTTTAGCATTGCCATTCAAACGGACCTGGCACGTCCAGATGCTTGGTGGAACAGACCCGTCCCTTCCTGAATGCCATGGAGTTCCACATTATGGCATATATCTATCCCTATGGATCAAGATATTTCCTGAGAACGGTCAAATCGCCCTCCAATATGCATTTCCCATTTTTTTTGCTCAGCAGGTATGGTTGGATCCATAGGGGATGTGAATTCATCACAGGGTGTTTATGTTTATGTTTGATCCCTTAATTGAGTCGAAGAACATTCAGTGCACTTCTGAATGATGTTTAACTTGTTGCAGGCAAAAGCATTGCATGAGCATGCATGAGCATTGAGAGATTTGCTAGGATGATACAACTGTATGGGTCTCATGTTGCCCTACTCACATATATATATATATATGTATAGATATATATGTCAAATATATATATATATATGTCTACATATTTTTGCATCCTCCAATCATCCTCGCAAATTTTAAGGACTCCAAATGATCCGATGAGAATTCTGGATAGTGCCACAACTGGACTTCTTTGCGAGCTGCACGAGTTTGCCGGTCTGACAATTATGGCCACATGTTCGAAGGAATCTCACCATTGTTCATAGATTATGTTCCAATAAAAATGACAATTTGGGTCTCCTCTATTTTTTGGAAACGAAATCTTTCTGGTGAAATCTAAACGTTTCACCACATTTCATGGTAAATGATCACCCAAACCCGATGAAATTCCACGGCAGATTCTTCGACTCCCCGTTTTTTTTGTGCCAAGGAAGACCGTATCCTTCCCGAAAGGTGGAAAATCCGGGATGTCCACCGGAAAAACCATTGGGATTTTTCGTGGTAAAAAATGATAGCTAAGTTGGTGAACGAAAAAACACATCTAAGTACAATACTCTCTGGTAAATTAACATAGACCCTGAAAATCACCAATTTGTAGGTCTATGTTAATTTACCGGAGGGTAACTATTGGATGTATGGTGGATGGGCTGGATACAATCCCAAAAAGCGCAACTGGGGTCACAACCTTGTAGACATGTTAATGGAAGCGGCAATGATAGAGCATCCACCGCAGAAACACCAATATGATTTGGATATCCAAGCACCACATGTTTGTTTGGTGGTTTCAATATGGATTTTTCATCCTGGGATGATGATCGTAACTGATACTTATTGTATGGGATGGGTTGAAACCAGTGAGGGACCTTTGCGCCCTTAGTCTTTTCAATGTGGAGATATGTTTTGTCTTCGCTATTTTACATAATTGATTTGCCTGAATGACAACGACCTCACTTCGACGTCACTGGAATGATTGGATTGGGGTGACATCCCAAAATGGCGGAACTTCTTAGCGTAGTGTATGAATCACATGTTTTTTCCGCATTGATGAACACGTATGTACAGTACCTTATATAATAAAATAGGGAAAACACATATATTCAAAACCCTAGAGGGTTGCATGTGGAGCTTGGGGCTCCATGTATATACGTTCCGAAATCATTTAAAGTTGCTGTTTCATTGTGGTGAAGCATTTAGAAATTCATTAAATAAACCCAGATGCCATGTGTGCCACCGTCAGAACATGGTATACGGAGTCTGGCCATTCCGCTCGGAATGGAAATCCTATTGGCATTAGATTATGATTCCCTATTAACCGATTAATGGATTGATGACCATCCCCTAATGTGGGTTTATATTCGACTTTTCATGGTAGTTAGTAGTTAGTAATATATCCCCTTAAATCCCTACTCATAAACACAAATATTACTGTGCCTCCCGAAATACAAACATCTGTCCCCTCTCATGTAAGGGCCGATGAATGGCATGCTCCATGGCGTTGGCGCCTTTTCAGAATCAAGACTTGGGCCCAGAACACTCAGGACTCCAAAACATGGCTCACAGTTTCCAAGTTGAAAAGCCGCACCGCTATTGAGGCGGTAGCGTGCAATTCCAAGACAATCTCTGCATCCTTCACGGAGTTGGACACTTTGCTTAAGGAGTACTTAAGGAGCTTGGGATCGCCGATGAGCATGGCACCATCTTACCCGGCAAGGCGCACCGGTTGGTGCTTGCAGACGAAAAGGGCTTCAGCCAGCGTGCTGACAATGTCACCCGTGGGGTGGTAAGCTTGGAGTTGTAAGCATGCATGCAGTGTTGCTTCTTCGACCAGTTGGGAGCAAATTACTGCCATGTCCTGTCCACTTGGCAAGCTTCCGGGTGCAGCCAGAGATTTTCAACTGCGAGTTGGCATCGTGGCAACCACTATGGATTTCCATATATGGCAGGTATATACCACAAGATACCACCAGAAATATGACCCATTAATAGTCAAATCCCAACGGTGGCGCCAGGGGAGAGCAGCGGGCTCCTGTGCCCTCCTCAGTGCGGGCGTTAGTTTGTGCGCGACATCCTGCACCAGCTCAGATGCCTAGATTCGGATGAAACTTATGAACCACTGTACTTTTTGTGAGATTATCATGATTATCATGGGATAAACTGCCCATCTACTGGTGCAAGATGTTGCAACCATCCACAGTATCATTGACCCATGCATACCCATGCTTTTTCTTCGAGATGTTGACATAATCCCAGGTTGTGGCTGTTGAGTCCACAGAATTTGGGACTGGGTCAAACATTCGCCGTTGTCCCCAAGAATTTGAAATTTTGGCGGTTTACCATCCTAAGAATGGGGATGGGTCAAAATGGTAAGTTGGCAAAAAAGATTCAGCCAAATGGCCCAAACAAGATTCAACTAATTTGGGGATACATGGAGGTATAGGTCTGGATAAATTACAACAACCTCACTACCCCGACACGGCCGAACTTTCAGTTCAGTGAATTGCGGCAATTCAGCCAGATGATTGAACAGCCTATACCATGAAACACCTCCCAGAAACCCTGGTTTAGCGTTGTAATTGTTTTTTTCTTGGTGCCCCTACATGGCGGTATTTCTTATAATCTCCTTTTGTGGTTTCGATTAGTTATATGCTCAATCATCATGGAAATAGGATGATTATCCTCCGGTGTCATCAAACGTCGCAATCGCAAATCGCCATTTCCATTCAGTTCAGGGATTTTCCAGCCAGCCACGTTCGATTACAGTACCAGAGGGGGAAAAAACAATCAATGATAATAGTCATAGTAAAAAAGGGATCATTGATAATATTAGTAACGATCATATACTGAATCATACTGATGAACTTGATTCTTCGATCCTTCATAATGGTAATATTCACCTATTGTTTTCAGATGGGTTGAAGCCAGGGTGCCGGCCCTGCCTTGACCCATCCGAGGTTGCAGCGGTTGCAGCGGTTGCACCGGGCAGCGCGGGGAAGACGAAGACGGAGCCGTGGACTCAGCCGTGATATGGGGATGTTGTTGTGGGATATTGAAGCTTGGCCCATTCGTTTTATGTTGTTGTATAAGCTATAAATGGAAAATGGGTATATATATATAGTTAATTAATATTTTGTATGTGATGTAGAGTCTTGAAATAGTGTAGGGGTGTTTGTTTAGGTTTGTAACTTTTGAGGGACCAGGTTCTGAATGATGTCGGATAATGATCTTAAGTAAGGATTTCAACTGATGTCAATTGGTTTCAGTTTACTTTCACTTGATTTTCCGCTTGAAACCTTCAAGAAATCTGTTGATAAGAAAGGATTTCAATTGGTTTCAATTTACTGAATCCTTCCAACGAACCTAAATCTAAGGATAAGTAATGACTTTGATAGATATCCATCTACTTTCAATTGATTGATTTACCTTTTACGCCTAAAGAATCTAAAGGAAGGATAAGTAAGGACTTCGATACATATTCATATATGTTCAGTTAATTTCCTTTCAAACCTAAATCTAAGGATACGTAACTACTTCGATAGATACATTTCCACTTCTATATATATATATATACATCATCAAATGATTTTTCTTTGAAACCCATGTGGAAATCTATTGATAAGAATGGATTTCTATTCATATTAGTTTACTTTCAATTCATGTTCCTTTATACCCCAAAAAAATCCAATGAACAGTAAGATTGTCAGTTTATGCCAATCTACTTAGAACCCCCTTTGAAATATCATATTAATCACATAGAAACACCATAGAAATTCCATAGACATCCCAGAGAAACACCATAGAAATGCTATAGCAATCCCAGAGAAATCACATAGACATTCCATAGAAACAAAATAACAATCCCATAGAAATATCATAGAAAGCACAAAGAGACACCATAGGAATCCCATAGAAATCCCATTATCAATCCCATGGACATATCATAGGAACCACAAAGACATCCCCATAGGAAACCCATAGGAGTCGCATACAAATCCCATAGAAACACCATGGACATCCCTTGAACATATCATAGAAATCTAACAATGGACCCACAAAGAAATCCCATAGAAATCCTACAGAAATTGCAAAGATATCTCATAGAAATCCCGCAGCAATTCCATAGAAACACCACACCATAGAAATCCTATTGAAACTCCATAGAAATCCCATTGAAATCCAATAGAAATACCGTAGAAACTATATAGAGATCCCATAGGAATTCGGATAGAGATCCCATAGGAATTCCATAGAAATCCCTCAGAAATCCCATAGAAATACCATAGAAGCATCAGGAGAGGAGGCCAGCAGAAGAACTAAGTAGGAAAAACTATGGTAAAGGAAAGGATGCCATGGATTTAGAAAAACAAAAGTCAACCCAAAAAAAAAGTAGGACACAATATCGACCCACCAAAGCAAACCTACTATTACTATTGAATATCCGAATTGCTCATGGGCTACACGCTTGAATAATTGTTTGGGTGTTTGTTTTTCTTCTTTTGTTGGTTTTGATAAGGGATTTTATACTTTTTGGAAATTTGCATTTTGAGGATTCAAGAAGAAAACTTTAAAAGTAAATTACACTAGCTATACCAAAGAAAGGGATAAAGGGATTTGTCGAAAATCACCTAAAAAAAACAATACCGACCCACCAAAGCAAACCTACTTTTGAAGATCTCAGTCGCACATGGGCTACCCCCTTGAAAAATTGTTTCGGTGCTGTTTTTTCGATCAGAAAAGGACGCTGTGCGCCCGTGCGTTTTGCACTGTTTTCCTTGCAGTATTTTGCAGTGTTTTCCTCTTGCAGTGTTTTCACATCATCAAAGGGCCACAATAGGCCACAATATGCCCAAATATGCCAAAATAGGCCACAAAGGTCTAAATAAACAAAAAACAAAAAAGACCAAAAAAAACGAAAAAACCAAAAAAAAACAAAAAAAACAAAGATTTCTAGAGACTGTAGGCATTGGGGGCATGTCTTTGTTTTTTTTTTTTTTGTTTTTTTTTGTTTTTTTTGGTTTTCCGGCCTTCCCTCAGATCAATTTCTTCCTCCGGACTTCGTTGTGTCTGTTTCCACATTTCGGCATGAAGGAACCCTTCGTCAACAATAAAATTAGATTCTTAAGAGGGACCTCTCTGAACTAAAAATCAAAATTATTTTGGTTTTTTGGGTTGTCTGGGGTGGAAACCATGTTTTCTAAATTTCTTAAACAGCAAGGCCTAATTTCCGATTTTCTGGAGGTGGTGGCTCTGTTTGTGTAATTTTCTTCTGAGCAAGGAATACCACCCTCTTTTCAAAGGAATGAACAAATATAATATATTGCATCCTTTTCAAGGAAACTTGCATAAAGGCATGCTGCACTGTGGTCTCTGAAAGAGCAACTGCTTATTGAAGAATACAGTGCCCTTTCAAAATAATGCTATATTTCCTGCAAGGAACACTATACTTCTTCAAATGGCAATTCCATGCATTGCGCTTTATTACAGACACATCACCCTCTTTCAAAGGGATTGTTATATATATATATATATATATGAAAGGGTTCCCTTTTGTACAACAACTTACTGTAAATCACACCATACTCAGCCATACTCTTTCACTAGGACTGCTGTGTGTCTTGAAGGTTACTTCTCAAAGAGATGATACATACTTTTGAAAGGAATATTGTGTGTGTAACTGTATATATATATATAGTTAATAATATCATACAGTGAATTATAATATTTGAAAATTATATTGTATTTTCCAAATGAATAATATTTTTTCGAAGTAATATGACATAACACCGTTGTTTAAATCAAGATTTCATGAAACCATCAAGTACTGTCTGAAAGGAATGCCGCTTTTCTGAAAAACACTAATGTATATGCATATTTTATCATAAGGAAATGCTACCCTTCTCTAAAAGGACTACTACCTCTATGGAAGGAATTACATATATGTTCATTAAAATATATGGAAGACAGAACGCACTTGTTCTAAATGAATGCTATGCACATCTGAGGGTCTTGCTTTACACTTTCTCAAAGGAATGCTGCTCCCTCTATAGAAGAATGTTGCATAGAGGCATGCCACAACTTCCTCAAGAAATGCCACATTCTTTCAAATTTTCAACGATGACTTATGAGAAGCATGCTTTGGCCCTTAGAATCTGAGTTGATGTTGTACTAGGGTTTAATAACACATTTTTTTTCAAAGGAACAATATGCTTACCCTTGCAAAACATTCCATATCTCTTTATGTAGGGAGCTCTGTCAGGAAGATGCAGTACTGCTTGGGGACAAAACGAAATCTTCTGTCAATCAAAAGTGCTGTTTCCTCTTGTTCATGCTTGCTATAAAAACCTGCAACATAGAAGCAAACACAACCCTATCATTTGAGCATGGCGCAACAGGGCAAAATTGAATTTTCTCTCTGATATTCACTGGCTAAATGACATAGAACCGTTGATACCATTATTTAGTTTCTCGCTGTGTATGTGCAATATGTTTTGTTTCTTGTGACCCAGCTGGATGAAATTTTTGAGGTATGCATATATATATCATATAGATGAGATCTTGCAGCAACATCGCTGGTATATATATATATATGATATCTTGATGCAACATCAGTGAAAAAAACGCACTCTCACAGTCCCCCGCTCTCAAAAAAATAAGTACTGTAGATCCAAGACTAAACCAGGGTTTCGTTTGGGGATTTGGGGATTGGATGATGTTTGGTGGGAATTGGCTTTGAGAATTCCCCACAGCTGGCTGGAAAATTGGAGATTGGGAGTAGGTCCAAACCCATTATCCCAGCCAAGACCATTCTGCTCATTCTTGGGATGTGTGATGCCAGAGTTTTTTTTTTGGGTGTTGACCACAACCAAATGTGAAAACCACATGATGGCCACCTTGGTTGGATGATCTTCAGCCGGAGTGTGATGAATATGTGACAAGTCATGCGATACAACCTGCAGCAATAAGAACATGTCTTAAAACTCATTATATAGGGACTTTGTCAAAAATAGTGATTTATATGGAAATTACACGGGCGTGGGGCGTCCCCCTCTCTTTTCGATTGGGTTTTAATAGAGATGTTGATATTTTGGTGGAATTGGATAACAAATCATTTGGATTCTTGTCTCGAACCAAAAAAATCAACCTTCCTGAAAAGAAATGAAAAAGAAACAACTTCCTGACACAATACCGACCCACCCCTTTGAATTCACAGAGTTAGAATTATGATGAATTATGTTCAAAAAACATCAAAAAACTTGACTCAATACCGACAACCGCATAATTCAAGACTACATTAATCTATGTTTGATATGTGGAACCTTAGACAGGAGAACGCATCAA
Source organism: Cladocopium goreaui (assembly GCA_947184155.2). Taxonomy (NCBI): domain Eukaryota; class Dinophyceae; order Suessiales; family Symbiodiniaceae; genus Cladocopium; species Cladocopium goreaui. The sequence goes on along the minus strand of CAMXCT020000047.1, from coordinate 116,895 downwards.
GGATCCTTCAATAAACAATTTATCAATCATTAGCTACCTTGAAAGCAAGACAAAGAATCCTGGTATAGATTCAATCAATGGAAAGCAAACAAACACTGCTACAAATTCCCTAGTTTACATTTAACATCATTTAACATACAAATGGATATCCCTGGGTATCCCAGGTTTGATTGATGGAAAGTCTGAAAAACCCACGCAGACTCCGATTCAGACCTTGGCAGCAAAAGATTTTGAGCACGATGAGTTGTTTGAATCTCTGCAAAGATGGCAGGTTCTGGTTCTGGCTGTGGTTCTGGCTGTACTTGCTTCTGTTGATGTTGAGGTTGTCGTTGTCGTCGTCGTCGTCGTCGTTGTTGTCACTTTTTTTTTGGTTTGTTGTTATTGTTCTTGTTGTTATGGTTGTTGTTGTTTTTTAATACAGATGATGATGTTGCGTTTTATTCATTCCCCTGTTCAAACAAGTGCAACCGACCCGTGTCCAGTTTCGAAAGTCTTGAGGGGCCAAGCAACCTATCAACCCAGTGCCATGTCTACTAATAGTAACTGTTCAATTATCGAACAGATGGCGGTTCCCGGTTGCATGCATTTTTTCCTACCTGAATCAGACATCACATTCCGGTCATGGCTGGAACATCCACCCCATGAGATAAAAAAAAAACTTAGCCATAAAGTAAAGCCTCCATTTAGTGCGCTCGAGGTCGCCAAGGGATGCAGGCCTTGACATTGAACACGTGCGGGACAGCATGCAGGTACCAAGGGGAGCGGGCCAGGCCCGCCTTGGCCCTTGGTTTTTTGTCGTGTCTCAGTAATTCATGGTTTCGATATGTTCTGTTTTTATTGCAATTGTCATGGTTTTTGTTTTAGAAATTAGTGTAATTGTCGGAATCTACTGATTTTTCGGACAAAGCCAGATCGATTGTCACATGTCGACATTGAACTACTGGAGCAGGTTTTCTGGCTTATTCCAGAGCACACTGCCCACTAATTAAACTTGGAAACCCCGAAAATGGTGTCTGAGAGTCTGAACGATGATAGTTTATGAGACATGGCCATATATTGGGTTCTTTTAGTTTGATTTCAATTTGAGGTAATGTTCTTCAGATGCTGTTGAGAAGGATTTCAAAAACGCAATTCAAGCAGGAGCCGTAGACGTTGGTTCATCAGCAGATCCTCCTGATCAAGAGATCATACTGAGACATCTAGCAGCTAGCACGGAAAGAATTAGTTGAAGCGTGTTTTATTTTTGAGAAGATATCGATGGGAAATAAGGACGTATGTGAGGGAAAAGATAGTGGGAAGGAGATCTTGGTGAGAATATCCATTTCAGCAGATTTGGCACAGAATCTGTTGACAAAGTTCTTGGTGAAAATCTTGTGTTGAGAGAATCCGTGACAAGGATTGGGTCCAGGCCGAATGAAGGAGAACGCAAATAGACAACTAAACGAAGGTAGTGTGTAGTCCCTTCTTCTCAATATCAAACACCCAAGAGAAACCGTGGTTTAGTGGTGGGCGGAATCACATATTTGAAACCATTGAATTGGGGTGTTCAATTTTATAGGGAATGCAAATAATACGAGTAGTAACATGTAGTAACTATCTTTCTCAGGAGTCGCTCATGAGAGGGGATCTGAACACCAACGAACCTGAGATAGTAAAAGACCTGGTTCCTTGACCCCAAAGCCTTCCAAACCAGTATCTATTTAGTACAAAGAGGTTTCCTAAAATGGGGGGGTACCATCCACTTTAATAGAATTTTCCATTATAAGCCATCCATTTTGGGGTACCCCCATTTTAGGAAACCTATACACATGTGTTGTTGGTTTATATAAGTACCTTCTCAAATTGAGCTTGCCGCGTTTCCAGGTCAATTTCGCGTGTTTTGCCGTGTGATTTCCGCGGTGTGTGTGTGTGTAGTCATTTCTTTAAATTTCGATGCTTATCAGATTTTCTCTGAAAGCATCAAGCTATTCCTTGCTAAAACTCCCATCCTGTTGAAATTACTATACCTTTTCTATCCTTTTCTAGTGAAATTACTTTTGTGTCAGTGAAAATACTTAATTACGTTTCTTCTTGATGGCGTGTCCATGTTCTTTCTACAACGTGGCCCCCCCCACTTAAATCTGATTTATAAATACCATTCACATCCATTCACTATATTTAGTTCTAGTTATATCTACCATAAACGGATCCAAAAACATATTCAACCTAGGCAAATGTTCACCAACTTAGCGAAAACGATAGCCCTACATTCTGGGTGAAGGTGCTCCTGCACAATGGAGCGAGATCTCCCTCGGCCACGGCACAACGAAGGTGCGGCATCCCAGGCATCGTGGCCACGTGGGTAATAACCATAGTATAACCAATGCCATAGCGAATCATTGGACAATGGTGTCCAATTTCCTATGCAATACTCATTCCACCCTGACTCCACCCTAGCAGGTCATTCAAGTCCCCAGTTTCCAGATAATATGACTATATTTAAGCAATTTTTAAGCAATTTTCCCACGTCAAGCTTCAGGTAGCCACCCGGATCTCGCCCTGACCTGCCAGGCCCTCACTTGAACGGCAGGGTAGCGACGTGGACGAGGTCTGCTGGGATTTTTCTTGCGCTGTTCTGCTGGAAATCCTTGATCCGATGAAGATATTTTTTGTTTTTTTTTGAGGGAAATCCACTACTTGAGGAATCTGTAGGGAATATGTTTGATATATTTTGATATTGTTTTACTTTTTGGGGGTTCCTGATGCAAATCCAAGATAGTCAGGCAGAATAACGAAGGCAAAATTGGGTTCCAGCCATTCCTTATCCTTGTGATGGAGGTTCCAGGATGGGTTTGTGTCAAGTTTCAAGAGCCACAAACCAGACAACTGCATCAATTGCTGGTTGGCGGTTTCAACCATGTGTTATTCCATATCTGGGATGATGATCCCCAATGGCCCCAATGACTAGCATGTTTTTTTCAGATAGGTTAAAGACCGCCAAAACAGATGATGACTGTTCATCCAGGTCATTCCACACGCGGAATCAACAGCTCCAAGCGTGCCAGCAGCGGTTGCCAAGCAGCTTGGAGATGGCACACCAGTGCGATGGGTTGGAAGCTGGGTATCTTTGTGGAACATTCCCATCATAGTAGGCCTGTACCCATCAGATCCTCTGGGTTTTACCACGATGTGATGAGACTCACCACACAATATCATTAGTTTTGTGGCTGACATAGGTGCATGTAAAGGCTCCGGGGATCTTCCTCAACTGTAAACTTGTGGTGCCCCAGTGATGTTTGTTTGTACACCTAATTACCGAATAGAAATATGATATAATGATATATAGTGATGATACATACATATATATATATATATATATGTTTATTTCGATATATATATATATACATATATATATATGTTTATTTCGATATATATATATACATATATATATATACATATATACATATATATTTACATATATATATATATTTACATATATATACATATATATATACATATATATATATATATATTTACATATACATATATATATACCAACCATAAATCGTGGTTAGCCTAGCAATTTTGATGGGGCACGATCGGCTGCCGTTTCGGTGATGTTTGAAGCGTGGATGGGATTCCCTGGTGATTTGGGTAGCTTGGAACCCTGGGATTTCCTTGTGGAGCAAACACACCGGCTTTCAGGAGCCTTTGGGATACACCCCATGTTCAAACACAAATGTAAGGTCACCTAATAATGTCACATATATCATATATTATATTATATATACAATATATGATAGGTATATGTGAAGTCAAGGCCGTTCAATCATTCATCTTTGGATTTTAATCGGGAGAAGCGCAAGATGAGCGGTTTTGTCTTCATTTTGGAGTTGAGTTCAGCCAGTGACCCCTGCAACTGGATACAGGGGATGCAGCCAACTTATTGGCTGCAAGGATTTCTCTAGACATGAAGCTTTTCTGAACATGTCAAATGTTTTTCTTTAGTCAGAACTATAATAGTATAGCCTATAGCCGTTTGGGATAAGCAGCACAGGCGTCATCAGAAACACAGTTTTTTTGTTTTTTTTGTGGGGGGGACCTCACGTAACAAGTTTGGGTTTTCGGAGCGGCACAAATCCAGCCTGCTTCCAAGGACAGGTGATGGCTCTCAGGTGTGGCCCCAAGGGATTGATTCCGATATATTCGCAACATGTTGCAACCGAATGTTTGACCAGAGATGTGTATAATTCTATGGGTTGTATAATATGTATTTCGCAACATTTTGCAACCATACAGTACCATATTCGCAACATTTTGCAACCATACAGTACCATACATGTTTGATATAATATATTTGATTATAAGTGTATGGTTCATGTATGGCACCACACATATGGAAAAGCATATTCGTATGCATATGTGTTTCCTTTCTTTCGGGCTCGAGCCATGGTAGGTAAATTGCCCAGTTCTTGTGGTGGAAGTCAAGAATCCAGTGGGGATTCATATAGGGTTTGGGGTTGAATGAAAACGTTGGGAAAAACCGGAAAAATGCAAAATCCAAGGGTTTATGGTTTATTGTCATAGTTCCCATCAAAGTTGCTATTTGATAGGTACGCCCCACCCCCAGATATATGAACAATTATGTGTTGGGAGTTCATACCACATTTATTCCATGTGACCTGGCCATGGCACATATATGGCTCCGGCATTCCGTTGTGACAATGCACGTCATTTACTGAGAAACCACTGACCTAGATGTAGCAATCACTTGTTTGAGTTCAAGTGGAATAGAGACTTTAATGGGATGATAATGTTGATATCGGATGGAGACCATAATATTGTTGACGTTTCAATATCATCCAATTTGTTGTCTTTTCACCGAGAGAGCATTGCACCAGTGTATCAAGCTGGAATGACCCAAGCTGCGCGTAGCAATTTCATATGCTGATGATTGATGTCCATCGAACATCCTCCAATATTTGCCAGTTCAATGTTCTGTTTGCCCTGCAACACACCGGAAATGACGAGGGTAAATCTGACAGCAGACATCAAGAATCAAGGGGGGAAGGAAGGTAAATCAAGCACTGACCTATTCCTAGAAAAAGATAGTTCATTCCTCTCATTAATCCATTAGTAGGGATTTACAATACTAACCATTCTGAGGACTCCCAATAGGCGACGGATGCCCATTTTTTGACCATGCATCCCATGTAACTCGAGCCACATGTGGATTTCAATGAATAAGCCGAAGTACCTCACATCGTCTCATGGATTATCTCATTATATAATGTTAAATCAATACATCATTCAACACCTACATTTTTGGAGGATATATAAAATGGAGGATATATAATACGTATCCTCATAGACATGCATGATATTGAATGGTTAGAAATGACCCCCAAGTTGCAAAGGTTGGGCAAGTGACGGTCTACCTATAGTTTCTGACAATCACCGTGAACCCAAGTTGTCCTAATGACCTAAACCAACTTATAGCGATTCCAACCTGGGGCACCTCGAATCGAGGCGATCGTACCTGACCTCACCTTCAGTATGATCAAGTCCCAAGGGGGTCTGAAAGGTCACTGGTACTGTTAGCATCGTAAGTGGCTAACAAGTACATGATAGATCATGATAGTTTTTGTATGCTGAATTAGTGAATGAGTTTCTGAATTCGTCCATATATATATACATATGTCTATATTATATACAATAACCACGTGAAGTATAATATACTAATAAGAAACTAACTATAAATATTGATAAATATACCATAGTATACCCTATAGTGAACCTTATTACCCATGGCTCAGGAATCACCACAGGCGTTGCAACTGGCTCCACGACACTCCAGCGAGATCAGGCGGGGCCCGTTTGGGGCCCGGCGCCGGAGGTGGGAGTTAGCTTGGCTGCCATAAAGCTACCATTGCTGGGGATGGTTTATACAGTATATACATGTCCACTCATAAAAATGGTGATAAATTGGGATGGAGTCTAGATTTTCACGGCAGAATTTGATTCTGAGCCCCTTACACACAGCAGTGTTGATCTTTGCGGATTCGTGTGTAGTCTTGAGCTTAAGCCAGAAACATGCCAGAGAAATCACAGATATCAAACAGCCCAATCAATAATTTTGCGAAAGTCTTCCCAGCCCTAGACTTGACACAACTGGGAGGAATACTGATGAACCCTGAGGTGAGTAATGAAAAACTGCTCGGTGAGGCTACAATCCCATCCTCTGTGAAACACAACCCAGAATGGTCCCCTACTGAACCATGGTTTATGGGTGATTTAATTAAACAGTTGGTGAATGGGCTACATTATCCAAAGCTCATCTCAGTTGTGCGGTGTATACATAATATAGTTATATTATATTACATATGTGCAATCAACAGAGTGGACAGGTCAAGGACTTGACTTTTTTTTACGGTGAAACCACAACTTTGTTTCATTTGATTGGTAGGTCAAATATATGTATATATACATACATACATACATCCATACATCCATACATGCATACATGCATACATGCATACATGCATACATGCATACATGCATACATGCATACATGCATACATGCATACATGCATACATCCATACATCCATACATCCATACATCCATACATCCATACATCCATACATCCATACATCCATACATCCATACATCCATCCATCCATCCATCCATCCATCCATACATACATACATACATACATACATACACTATATTTGACATGGCCATACATTCCCATTTGTGATGGGTAGATCACCATCATCTATTGATAACTTCCGACAAAAAACATGATCAACTCCCCATGATGCTGATGAATGATGCCATGGTAGCACCAATGTCGGATATCAACAGTACGCGCAAACCCCCCAGTTCCCCCACACAATTTCTTAGGGATTTTCAAGGAATATAAATTCAGACCCCCGTTACACTTTACATTCAATTGGGAAGATCAAGAAGGGTATTAGAAATATACATTCCCACCCCCGTTAAACTTTACGTTCAATTGGGAAGATCAACAATGGCATTAGGAATGTAAATTCCCACCCCCGTTGAACTTTACATTCAATTGGGAAGATCAAGAAGGGTATTAGAAATATAAATTCCCACCCCCGTTAAACTTTACGTTCAATTGGGAAGATCAACAATGGCATTAGGAATGTAAATTCCCACCCCCGTTGAACTTTACATTCAATTGGGAAGATCAAGAAGGGTATTAGAAATATAAATTCCCACCCCCGTTAAACTTTACGTTCAATTGGGAAGATCAACAATGGCATTAGGAATGTAAATTCCCACCCCCGTTGAACTTTACATTCAATTGGGAAGCGCGTTAAACTTTACCAATTGGGAAGGGTATTAGGAATGTAAATTCCCACCCCCGTTAAACTTTACATTCCACCCCCGTTAAACTTTACATTCAATTGGGAAGCGCAACAAAAGTATTAGGAATGTAAATTCCCACCCCCGTTAAACTTTACATTCAATTGGGAAGATCAAGAAGGGTATTAGAAATATAAATTCCCACCCCCGTTAAACTTTACGTTCAATTGGGAAGATCAACAATGGGATAAGGAATGTAATTTCCCACCCCCGTTGAACTTTACATTCAATTGGGAAGATCAACAAGGGGATTAGGAATACAATGATGAAGATGAAAATGATGATGATGATGATGATGATGATGCTGATGATGATGATGATGATGATCATGGTTATGCTGATGATGATGATGGTGATGATGATGATGATGATGTTGATGATGTTGATGATGATGATGTTGTTGTTTTGTAACATTCAACGCACAGGTAGCTAAGCTGTGCGTTGCAAGATGAAAGCCATGATCATGGACATGTGCATTTTGTCCCACAAAACACAGTGTTTTTTGATGTTCGGACATGTCGTCGGCGTCGGCGCTGGCAAACTGAGGGGTTTGCCCGCAGCAGTACAATGGTAGATCACCAACTCCTTATGTATATATGATCCCGTCTTCCGCCCGCGAGGTCCCCCCCCGCCCCCCCCCGAATGGGATGGGTCCCCAGGTAGCACCCCCACTTCCCTTCTATTTGCAAGCTATTGGCAGCATTTCTGAGGTCCAGCCTCGTATTTGCTAGGTTTTTGCAGCGATTCTGACTACCAGCCTCCCATTTACTAGGTACATGCTACCCTTTAGACGACCTGCGTAGCACACATACTCCCTCCAAGTACCTACGTGCTATCTATAGTTATATATACATGTGCTATGTATCTACTTCCTATGTATATATATATATGTATATATATATATATACACATGTTATAGATACATACATATGTATATATATATACATATATATTCATATTCGTATTTAAATATACATATATATATATATACATGTCTATACATATATATATATACACATATATGTATATATACACATATATACATATGTACACATATAAATAGATATATATATATATACATAAGCATATATATATATATATATATATATACGCAGTACCACACCCCCACCACACCACAGGGTGGGCGGGGAACATATCTCCTGTATATCCATACCCATCCCCACTACTAACTACTACTAACTACTACTAACTACTACTAACTACTACTAACTACTACTAACTACTACTAACTACTACTAACCCGCCGCACCCCCCTACCCACCCACAGGGGGGGCGGAAACATAGCTCCTGTATATCCATACCCATTCCTACTACTAACTGCTACTCACTACTACTAACTTTACTAACCCCCCCACCCCCTACCCACCCACGGGGGGGGCGGGGAACATAGCTCCTGTATACCCATACCCATTGGGGGGGAGGGGGGGACCTGGGAGGCTTCATCATATATATATATATATATATACACACATATATATATATACATATACATATGATATATATATATATTTATGTATATATATATATATCTCTCTCTCTCTCTCTGTCTGCCGGGGGTTGAGACTTAGATTTTCCCAGCGGCTTCGTGGGGCAGACGGTGCAAAACCTACTGATCTTTTGGGCGTAAACGTGCCGAATGTTGCATCCTACATCACCCAGTGGCGACTGACTCCCGATCTGCCTAAGAAGGCTGTAACATTGGAGTCGATAGCCAGGGGATTTTAGAACCACTCACCGGAAAGAATACCCACCGGCAGTTTGTGCTGCATTCGCACAGGCTACTGTGGCGGCTGTAACAAGCCAGCCAGTGGCAAATTTTGACACCGCTGCAAATTTCCTTGCTCGGAATGCAGCCATGACGGTGAAGGATTTTGGTGAGTATGTCGGCCCAGACTACGCCGGCTGACGGCCACAACGGCCACAACTCACTGCTAGGCCGCAGCGACGTGCAGCAATGAGCGCGAGGAAAAACAAATATATATATATATATCTGTTTCATCACCAATCATTGCTTGATCACATTTAGTCTGTACATAGTCAAAACAAGCATTGTTTGTGTCCCATCTTGGAGGATGTTCATCAACCATGCATCCCATGTAACTTGACCATGGCACATACAATGTGGGGCCCCGTTTTCAATAGCTCGGTTGGTGAACATGACTCCCGTTTCACTTTTGTTTTTGGCCCCCAAATAACTATAGTATTTGAACATAACTTCAGTATTCATAGGGTTACACACCAACTTCTATAGAACAATAGCACCAAATAACTATAGTATTCATGTTTTTTCATCAACCGACAAATATGTGACCTGGGATTGAAAACTAAGGAAATCTAAGAAACATAACTGGCTGGCCCCACATAACTCCCATGGTTGCCAGGTTGCCACCCGGAGCTGTGACCAGCAGAACGGCTGGGCGGCCGAGTGGTTTGACAATATTGGGTTTACTAGGGTTGAATAGGAGTTAATAGGGTTTAATCATGTTGAATAGGGTTCAATATTGTGTAGTGTGTGTTCATATGGTATCATACAGTTTAATATGGTTTAATATGTGTTCATATGGTTTAAGTGTGTTCACATGGTTAAATATGGTTTGATATGTTGTAACTATGTATTTTAGATGTTGAAATTGGGAGGGGCAAAACGAGCGGAATCCGAAAGTACATGGTTAAATCTGGCGTATCAATATGGTAACCATATTAGGAAATATGTGGGTCCATTGGCACCCATACTTTTTGGTCCCTAAGTCCTCAGCCCGAGGTGTTTCCGTTTTGTGTGGTGATCAAAGATGTGATTGGGCCACTCCCAAGTTTCCGGACGTCATGCTTCACAAGGTGATCGTCATCTCCATGGCGTCCAAAATTGTTTATGATTTCACCACTATCCTCAAAAGGTTGAGTTGTGTCCAAATTTCATGGATATGTTGATTGAGACATAGCCCAAGTTGTGGCCAGAAATAGGCGATGTTTCCCATCCGATAAACTGAGGAGGCACAGCACGCCAAACCTGCCAAACCGCTGGAGGCTGGTGGCTGTTTTTGTTGGGTTTGTGATGTACTTGGGGGTGCATCCCACTTAGTAATAAATTGATAAATTGGTTTTACTCACCAACTATATATGGAATATTCCCATATATAAATATACATATATATATATATACCTATATATATATATAGCTTACATTTGGCTAACGTGGATGGATGCACATTCAAGTACTGTATCACCAACAAACTACAATCACGTACGATCAGCAAACTGCAACTTTGGGGACGTATCAGTACCAACAAACTGCAGTTTTTGGGGTGTACCACCCGCAAATCGATGCCACGGGGGGCATTAACCCAAAAAGCACAGCATCTCAAATCTCCGTTTTTGGTTGCTGAACCCTTCGTCGGAGAATTCTCTCCATGTCATTCTTCTTCATGAAATTTGACCATATGAATGCATATGATTCTTGGTGAAATCACCATATTTATGTGTTTCTCATTTTCTTTAGTGAATCAACATATTGTCATATTGTTTCGCTATCTGATGTGTTGCTTGGTTCCATGTTCCATCGCAAGGTGGGGATGACCCCCTCAACATCTTCGGCATCATTGGCGCAGACAGCCCCTTGGCAGTTCTGGAGCGCCCCTTTTGGTCTGCAGAGTCTGCAGGTGAGTGACTGTGTTAATGGTTAATGGATGGTTAATGGATGGTTAATGGTGGTTAATGGATGGTTAATGGATGGTTAATGGATGGTTAATGGTGGTTAATGGATGGTTAATGGATGGTTAATGGTGGTTAATGGTGGTTAATGGTGGTTAATGTTGATCATTTGCTATGATGATGTATAAAAATGATATGTGTCTGAAAGATGGTTGCTGTATTTTGATCTAATTTGATCTAATTTGATCTAATTTGTGTGTCATGTTTAGTTGACCCGGCTCTATCCAATCCGAAGATCGAGGATTTTTTTTGCCCAGTATGGGGATGGCTCTATCCAAAATTCACACAGCCAAAGTTTGGTATGCTTCTAGAAGAGTGATTTGGTTAAGGTCATGAACATCAAACATACTGTACATCTATATGTTTCATACTTCAGACTTTACATCTGGAGTGTTAAGTTTGGTTTCTAGACTAGGCTAACTACGGTTGATGTATGTTGATGGTTTCCATGTACCAAACTAGTTCCAACTCGGGATGCACCCCAAATCTCAAACACCGGCCTAGCCCCCCTGGCCACGACGCCATCTACTTGTATCCTCATTGAATTATATGACTTGCAGATTACTTATAGCTAGATAAACCCAGTGAATTATAATTCTTACATATTACTTATAGCTAGATACGCCCAGTGAATTGTATTTCTTACAGATTACTTATAGCTAGATAAACCCAGTGAATTATACGACTTACAGATTACTTATAGCTAGAAACACCCAGTGAATTATATTACTTTCAGATTACTTATAGCTAGATACGCCCAGTGAATTGTATTTCTTACAGATTACTTATAGCTAGATAAACCCAGTGAATTATATGACTTACAGATTACTTATAGCTAGAAACACCCAGTGAATTATATTACTTTCAGATTACTTATAGCCCAGTGAATTATATGACTTACAGATTACTTATAGCTAGATACATCTAGATACACCCAGTGAATTATATGACTTACAGATTACTTATAGCTAGATACACCCAGTGAATTATATGTCTTACAGATTACTTATAGCTAGATAAACCCAGTGAATTATATGACTTACAGATTAATTATAGCTGGATATCCCCAGTGAATTATATTACTTACAGATTACTTTTAGCTAGATAAATCCAGTGAATTATATGACTTACAGATTACTTATAGCTAGATAAACCCAGTGAATTATATGACTTACAGATTACTTATAGCTAGATAAACCCGGTGAATTATATGACTTACAGATTACTTATAGCTGATAAACCCAGTGAATTATATAACTTACAGATTACTTATAGCTCCATCAACCCAGTGAATTATATGACTTACAAATTACTTATAGCTGATAAACCCGGTGAATTATATGACTTAGAGATTAATTATAGCTAGATAAACCCAGTGAATTATATGACTTACAGATTACTTATAGCTAGAAACACCCAGTGAATTATATGACTTACAGATTACTTATAGCTAGATACGCCCAGTGAATTGTATTTCTTACAGATTACTTATAGCTAGATAAACCCAGTGAATTATATGACTTACAGATTACTTATAGCTAGATAAACCCAGTGAAATATATGCATTACAGATTACTGATAGCTGATAATCCCAGTGAATTATTTCTTACAGATTATATACTTATTATAGCTAAATAAACCCTGTGAATTATATGACTTACAGATTACTTATAGCTAGATACATCTAGATACACCCAGTGAATTATATGACTTACAGATTACAGTACTTATAGCTAGATACACCCAGTGAATTATATGTCTTAAAGATTACTTATAGCTAGATACACCCAGTGAATTATATGACCTATAGTTTTTTAACCGTTCACAAGAAAAAACACCTTGCGATGCCTGGCACATTGATGCGCCAGATTTTTGCCCAGGCCTTGCCGAGTCAACAACTCTTTGAGGCCAGGGAGCCGAGGTTTCCTTATAAACTTATTAAGAAACAACGGGCTATGCGTCAAAAAAATCCTGTAAACTATTAAAAACCCATGGCAAATAGCATAAGGATGATACACCTATTTCTCTAACAAAATGGTCTATGACCAATGCTGGATCCTTTAGGATTGGTAGTTCTGGCTGAACGGCGCTTGGGGAAATTATGGGAAATTGCATCTAATTGCCCTTCAGGTCAAAGATGGATGCAGACAAGACATGTTTGTTCATGTTTGTTCAAGACGCACGAGCTGACTCAGCTAAAAAAATAATCGTTACTTCGCCGAACTTGAAAAAACCATGTGGGTTTCATTGTGTTTCATGTGAAAGTAGGGCATTTATATTTCATAGTTGGATCCTATGAGGACAGGTCAGACTCCTCTGGCTTTGAGGTGAGGCCGCAGGTAAAATGGATTTTGGTGGTGCGACTCAAAGGTACCCAATGGACCACTCGTTTTGAGTTGTTTTCCAATGTGTTCTCACTTTCGTAGATGTATTTTTCCCCACCTGCCAGGTGAGGGTTGTTAGATTTTATGTCAGTTGCCTGGTCCTCCTCCTCCTCCTCTCCTCTCCTCCTCCTCTCGTTGTCCTCCTCCTCTCGTTGTCCTCCTCGTCCTCCTGCTCAACTGCGACTCGCGATCCACAGTGTTCTCTGTCGGACCTCAACCACGACCATCCACGCCCAGTGTTCCCTGCCGGACCTCAACCCGACCATCCACGCCCAGTGTTCCCTGCCGGACCTCAACCACGACCATCCACGCCCAGTGTTCCCTGCCGGACCTCAACCACGACATCCACGCCCAGTGTTCCCTGCCGGACCTCAACCACGACCATCCACGCCCAGTGTTCCCTGCCGGACCTCAACCACGACCATCCACGCCCAGTGTTCCCTGCCGGACCTCAACCGCGAGTATCCACGCCAAAAGATATGCCACATAGAGTGCCAGAAGATATGCCAGATAGAATGTTAGAAGATATGCCAGATAGAATGCCAGAAGGTATGCCAGATAGAATGCCAGATAGAATGTCAGCTAGAATGCCAGAAGATATGCCAGATAAAGTGCCAGAATGTTTGCCAGATAGAATGCCAGCAGATTTGCCAGATAATATGCCAGAAGATATGCTAGATAGAATGCCAGATGGAATGCCAGAAGATTTGCCAGATAATATGCCAGAAGATATGCCAGATAGAATGCCAGATGGAATGCCAGAAGATATGCCAGAACATATGCCAGAAGATATGCCAGAAGATATGCCAGAACATCTGCCAGAAGATATGCCAGAACATCTGCCAGAAGATATGCCAGGTAGAATGCCAGAAGATATGCCAGATAGAATGCCAGATCGAATGCCAGAAAATATGTCAGATAGAATGCCAGAAGATTTGCCAGTAACAAAATGTATAAATGTCATGGTGGGGATCACACGAAGTAAAGTAATTTGATGTATTTTTATATGTTGGGGCTCTTGGCTTACTCAGATTAACAGAGACTCCCATCTACATCAGTCGTACCTACTTTGTGAGTGGTTTGAACTGTTCATTCCTATTTTTGAGGATGATTATTTACATGATATGTATTCAAATTATGATTATGTATGGGATTGTACGTGTCTTTATCTATGTATCATAAATATATACACACGGATATTGCAGGTAAGTGATATGTCTCCTATATATATACACACACATATGTCTCCTATGATATATATTTATGACTATGTATCGCGGTAAGTGATTGGCAACTTGCAGGTTGCTTGCATCTATTGCTTATTGCATATGTCTTCTTATTCTTCAACTAAATCGGTATGTTTAACTATAGTCGACATCCACGTTGCATGGATCAAACAATATATAAAATAACTATATATATATACACAGTAAAACAGGACAATCCAGTTATGCAGTCTACATGAGTAACCGACAAAATGTTTGTATAGTATTAATTTATATTAGTATAGTCTTGCTCCGCCTTGGCCTTTCCGTTGCACAAAACCTTCATAACCGATAGGGGACGATCCAAATTTGTCCGCTACTCATATCCATTAACTGGAAGGTAGATGGAACCCCGGATACCTACAAATATCTCTTCGGATGAACATCCGTAACTACCAGGTATTCAAGATATACCATCCCATACAAGATATGGTATATATAGTTATATATAGACGCAGATACATAGATGGTATACCATACAGGCCAGAAGAAACATCTCCACGATGGTCAGCTAAGTTGGTTTAGAACTAGGTCAACTATATACCCTTTATTGTAGATGTATGGAACCAGTTCATGGCACGTTTTAAACCATCAAATATAACTGGGAAGCACAACCATTAATACAGTTAAGTCCAAAGCTTACATGTAGTTAAAGCTCCATAAACCATTACTATCCCACTATATATATATGCATATTATGGTTAAATAAACAAATGATATAGGTATCGATTTTAGCAAAGATGAATCAACATGTTAAATCCCCATGGTTCTTGCTTCCCTTCCCGTTTTTGCTAGTTAAATCGCCGTTTCAAACTGGGGGAGCAGCACATTGCATTTGGTACCTTATTAACCATAATCAAGTATGTATGTATGTATGTATGTATATATATATATATACATAACTGTGGATATTCCATATGTTATATCCGTGTATCCCATTTACTATGTGGGATTTCTCCCCTCAGCCGCTGTTTCTGGCTCTCCGCCCTCAGTCGTACAGCAGCTCGTCGGTGCAGGCGCGTTTCCGAAAGTTTTTCGGGCTCATCCAGACAAACTGACATAGCTATGGAAGCCATGGCTCATTTGTTGTTGATTTACCTTGCAAAAATGGTGATTTACTGTCATGGATTATCTATAATGTGGCAAAGTGGTACACCAAATCATCCCTAAATTGTAGGTTTATTATTGGATTTCCCACAGTAGTAATCTCGGAAAATAACCATTATTATCCCACATATTGGGACAATGCCATCTCATTGTTAAAGATATGACATAGTATGGTAAAATCGTATACTAAACAGCTACAATGTGAGTTTTACTAACCCAACAATTGTGGACAAAAAGGTATGGGGATGAGTATCGGAAACCCTAGTTAATTCGTTGATTACTTATATACATATATATATATATGCATATATTGGGCATCCAACCATCATGTCATCATGTATGCCGTATGCAGTGTTTAACCGCACCCTCCAGAACATGGTTCTGATTCCAGGTCACCATAGGTCATCATTTGGGTTTGACTCCTGGGGGGAGCTGGAAAAATTGGACTTATGCGATGGGGATGCGTTTACTCATGTGAATCATCCAGAGCATCCAATGTGATCCATATCCAACCCAATGTTTCGTTAATACTCGTAGATATGGATATAAAACTCTGATATAAAGAACAACATGTTGATAGAGCTAGATCTATTATATCGATATATAAACTGCATGCATCATAATATATACTCGTGTAAATCTGATGACATGATCTGCACATAGATGGAACATGTACATTTCAAAAGAAGTGGAGAAGAATCAAAACCAACACACTAGATGCTGAAGTTTAAGGATCGATGCTATCTACTCATCTACTCCAAGATTGTATATTCCTGTTTTATTACCTCTTGCTGCGACCCCGGATTGGTGACACAGAACGCAGCCGGACGGATGTTCATGCCAACAGCTTTGGGTTGAAATACGATTTAGCTGAAAAAATATTTGTATCTATCTATATATATTTAGCTATCCATCCATCCATCCATCCATCCATCCATCCATCCGTGTATGTGTGGAAACCTATGTCATCCAGCTAAACTCCCTTTGAGGCCTCGCAACTCTCCACGGCTGGGGCATCCAGGGATCGGTTGTGACAAGGGTCGATGAACAGATAGATATGGGTCAAAACCCATGGGACCATTGGGGGATTACCATGCCTTTACGTTGCCAGCTATTTTGATGTTTAGCGATGCACTTGGCCCTTTGGCCCACAACCAGATCAACCAAACTTGGGCTGCCATGTTTTAAAGACAAACTCATATTCACCTGAAAAAAACATCAAACAACAGGCGTTTCCATTTGTTTTCATCAGGAATTCAAGTGTGTAGCGAATCGATCAGCAATCAGGAATACAATGGATAAGTATCTAGTTCATCCGTGGTCTACAATAACTGACAGTTTTCCCACATAGCATGATGAAAATTAAATCATATAGAATATCGAATCAAACCTTGATGAATTGTACGTCAATAGGCTTCTTTCATGGCTCTGTAATCTGCAAATGGAAGCAGGTACAGACTCTGGAAATCAAACGTGACAATGAGACATTCCAATGTTTGATGGGATACATAAACAAACGACTTACGAATAAGGCCGTCCCCCAAGTTTAAGACATCCCCATTCTATGGTCCCAGTCATATGCTTTTCTGTGTTTTATCTCTACATCCACCATGGTCCAGAAGGGTATGGTCTCAACATGACTCAACAGTTCAGGCTGGCGAAATATTCAGAGCATTGCCCATACTGAATCTATGTGTAAATATATATATATCTGGCTGGTGGTTTGGAACATTTTTTATTTTCCATAATACATGGGATAGTCCTTCCCATTGACTAGTATTTTTCAAGATGGTTTAAACCACCAACCAGTATATGTATGTATGTTATAGAAAGGCTATGCGAGGGAGTACACTCCATGTACTCAGACCCACACGGACTCGACATACTCGAAATGCGAAGCTAGAAATGCAAAAAACAGGACCTGTTGTTTGTGTATTACAGTCCTAATTTTAACACAAAATATATATTGTATAGATGACTTATTTACGGATGATTACCGAATTTAAGCATGGTGATGTTCCATAGCTATCTTAAATTGTCAGTGTTTAATTGTTTTTTAAATCACCTTGATAGCACAAGTTTCGGCAAACCCCATTACTGTCTCAGTAAATCATCTAATTAGCCCATCATATCCCCATTCTTGGTTTCATAGTTGTATATCCCTCCTATGATTTTGTTGGTTATACCCTCTGGTTATCTCTGGTTATTTAACACGTGCTTTGGAAAATCACTTTGTTTTTCAAAATGATTAATCAACATAAATCATCATATATAAATTTTCTGTATGTGCCATTTATACCATAACAAACTGGTGAATAATGTTTGGTATATATTTCCAGTTGCATATATATAATATATATATATATATGTATCCTCCTTATAATTTTATAGTTATATATCCGACTTACCATATATATATATATAAATACATAGATACTTATATATCTCCCGTAAGGAACTGTTATATATAAATATATTTTGTACATACACATACGCATGATATCACAATTATACCCATGGTGCTTGACTCCTGCGGCTGAGGAACTCCCGGCAGAGCCGGCAATTTTTGCCCGGAGGACCCAGGGGCTGTGTTAGCTTCTGGAAAATACGACATACATACTACTATGTTTGTGATATGTTTGACTATTGATATGTATATATATATATACACCATATTTCATATCTATACATATCTATTCACATCAAATAGATAAATAGATAGGATAGGACAAGGTAAGATGAGCTTAGATAGGTTAGATCAGATTAGATTAGATTATATAGATAGATTAGATTGACTTGAATTGATTGGATTAGATTTGATTAGATCGATAGAAATTTTATATATATACAGATAGATGGGATAAATAGCAAGATAAGATAAGATAAGATAAGACAAGTAGAAAGAAACAACGGTAGATGGATGGATAGATGGATGAATAGATGGATGGATGGATGGATGGATGGATAGGTAGGTAGGTGGGTAGATAGATTGATAGACAGGGTAGACAGGTCGAGAGGTAGCTAGGTAGACAGGTAGATAGGTAAGATTTGGTGATCAGTAGTAGATGGATAGGAATAGATCGATAGCGTTTGATAGGCCATATTTGATGTAAACAAACTGGTAGAAGATGTTCGCTAGAACGTATTAGCATATTAGATGGATAGGAAAAGATGGGAAGATAGATGGATAGGTAGCTCGGCAGTAGGTAGACAGGTGAGTAGATAAGTAGATATGTTGATTGGTAGATGAGTAGGTAATTAGATAGGTAATTAGATGAGTGGATAAGTAGACAGACAGAGAAAGAGAGAGAGAGAGAGAGACAAATAGGCTGGCAGGAGAAAGAGAGAGAGAGAGATGCTTCTACTTTTCCAGATGCTTCAACTTTTCCGGGCAGGATGACTGCAAGTTATGTATCTCATACAAAGGCTATGCGGGGGAGTACACTCCATGTACTCAGACCCACATGGACTCGACATACTCGAAATGCGAAGCTAGAAATGCAAAAAACAGGACCTGTTGTTTGTGTATTACAGTCCTAATTTTAACGCAAAATATATATTGTATAGATGACTTATTTACGGATGATTACCGAATTTAAGCATTGTGATGTTCCATAGCTATGTTAATTTGTCAGTGTTTAATTGTTTTTTAAATCACCTTGATAGCACAAGTTTCGGCAAACCCCATTACTGTCTCAGTAAATCATCTAATTAGCCCATCATATCCCCATTCTTGGTTTCATAGTTGTATATCCCTCCTATGATTTTGTTGGTTATACCCTCTGGTTATCTCTGGTTATTTAACACGTGCTTTGGAAAACCACTTTGTTTTTCAAAATGATTAATCAACATAAATCATCATATGAATTTTCTGTATGTGCCATTTATACCATAACAAACTGGTGAATAATGTTTGGTATATATTTCCAGTTGTATAAATATAAATATATATTATATATATTATATATATATATATGTTTCCTCCTTATAATTTTATAGTTATATATCCGACTTACCATATATATATATATGTATAGACACACGTATATATAGAGAGTGGGACGCCACCAGGTCCCGAAAAATACGTGGTTTTAAGCCTTTTTTTGACTATGTTATGCTTCTTTTTCCTCTTTTGATCATATATGAAAGAGCAAAGTTCTTGGGAGATGTGCTGTTTTTGGCTTGCTAATCCTTTGCTCTATTCTTAGTTGCTCCCTTTTTGTAGCTCTATTGTTTTTTGATAAGTGGTCTTAGTGCATGAATGGCAATGTTCTTTGCCCAACAACATCTTGAAACATAGAGATTCATTGTGTCAGTTGGTACTTCATGTATATATTAATGTATAGGTACTACCTGGGCATACAGCTATTGCAAAGACAGTATATACATACATATACATAGCACTTTGTATTTGCATTGGTGGTTTTTGATATTGGATTGCCAGGTCGCCTTTTGGTTGACATCACAGTTCCAGTGGAACTCTTTTAGCAAATGAAAGTGCAAATTCCAATCTACTCTCCCTCCTCAAGTAGTTGCATTTTTTGGCATACTTCATGGTAACTTGCTGCATCAATGCACAAGCAAGGCAGCCATTCTATAGATACAGTTGTTTGGTAAGGTTGCTTGAGTGTTTCCTTTACTTGGTCTTGTGCCCTTCTGGTTACCATGATGAACTTATACTGACATAGTTTAAGTTTTGCCCACAGCAATGAGTACATTTATGGTAATAAAAAGTCTGCCGTTATATTTGCAGTGACGGAGCAAATTACCATGGAATATGCAGGTAAAAACGCCTTTTCTGAAGCAAGGGGGAAATGGAAGTGCCCCTGGAATTTGCCAATTCTTGCGATCAACCGATATTTTAAGCAAAGATCTTTTACTGCATTGAAACCTGGAAGAATACCATTGCATATGCAGGAAAAATGTAGAAATCTTGTGTCTGTAAGGGCATAGATGACTTATATGCCACCCATTCCATAACTGTATGTACTATATAAGAAAACTGTATATATAAAATAGTTGCATTCTAAGTGCAAATGCAGCTTGGATGTGTTGAGACAGCAAATGGCTATGGTATCTGCAAAAAATATATTGCTTTTATCACAAAATACCCTCTAGATATCAGTGCATGTTCGAAGCTGCCATTTCTACTGTATATATACTGATACTGCACACTTGTGACAATGCGCTTGCATACTGGTTGGAACCATTCACCCACTAAAGCACAAACAACCCCTGAAACTTTTCATATAGTTTATAGATCAAAGAATTAAGAACAGAGTGAGTATTGATCAAAAGGATGGAGAAGGGACCCCTTTCCATATGAATGCATTCTGGGAGCTGCTACTTCCTAGTCCAATGTGTTGTATCATAGCTGTTTTCTGTCAAGTTTTATAAACAGTCTTACCTCTTTTTAGGTGTTACTCATCCTGTCATAAAAGATCACAAAAGCACAGCCAAGCAATTATGGTAACAGGGTACCTGGATTAGATATGCAGTGGCATAGCAAATTACTGTGAAATATGCAGGAAAAAACATATTTTTGGAGAAAGGGTAAGTTGTAGCTGCCCTTACCATGTGCCAACTCTTACGAGCAAAGTCAGTTGCAACCAAAGAGTCTTTATTGCAGTCAATCCTGGAAGAATTCCATTACATATGCAAAGTACATGCGGAAAATGTGTGTACGTATTGCTATGCGCTACTTATGTAGCATCCATATCATAGATGCATATAGTAGTACTACTACAAGGAAAAAGCAAGTCCATCAATGTATATAGGAGGGCTATATATAGGAGGGCTAGGAGCTCAAAAAAAAAATGGCTCCCTTTCCTTGGCCACCTCTCCCCTAAGGTATACACACACTATGTTTGTTTATCCTCCTTCCTTTTCGCTGGGGATCTTCATGACTCTCTGGACATTCTTTGGCAACCTTTGGCAACCTGCCATCAGGGAGAGGTTATGTACATAGGAGGGCTAGGAGAGGGGAGAAACCCGAAAAAAAAAATGTTTTTTTTCCTTGGCCACCTCTCCCCCTAAGGGAAGCCATATATAGATACACACACTATGTTTGTTTTTCCTCCTTCCTTTTCCCTGGGAATCTTCATGACTCTCTGGACATTCTTTGGCAACCTTTGGCAACCCCTGAGGAAGTCTGACAATCTGTGTGGATCTCTAGCACTACCATCACAGGTATATGAGCATAAATTATCGAATATGATGTAGCAAAAACACTGCATTCCCAGAAACGTGGAAAAATGGGGACCTGACAGTGTTCTTTGCTGTGTATATATATATAGAGAGATAGAGATACATAGATACTTATATATCTCCTGTAAGGCCTGTAAGGAACTGTTATATATAAATATATATTGTACATATACATACCCATGATATCACAATTATACCCATGGTGCTTGGCCCCTGCGGCTAAGGAACTCCCGGCAGACCCGGCAATTTTTGCCCGGAGGACCCAGGGGCTGTTTTAGCTTCTGGAAAACGCGACATGCATACTACTATGTTTGTGATATGTTTGACTATTGAAACACATACTGCTTAATTATATATATACACACCATATTTAACATCTATACATATCTATTCACATAGATTTTAATATCACAATAGATAGATATCATAATATATACATATATATGTAGATAGATGGGATAGATAGTAAGAAAATATAAAATAAGATAAGATAAGTAGAAAGAGACAACTATAGATAGATAGATAGATAGATAGATAGATAGATTAGATAGATTAGATAGATTAGATAGATTAGATAGATTAGATAGATTAGATAGATTAGATAGATTAGATAGATTAGATAGATTAGATAGATTAGATAGATTAGATAGATTAGATAGATTAGATAGATTAGATAGATTAGATAGATAGATAGATAGATTAGATAGATTAGATAGATTAGATAGATTAGATAGATTAGATAGATTAGATAGATTAGATAGATTAGATAGATTAGATAGATTAGATAGATTAGATAGATTAGATAGATTAGATAGATTAGATAGATTAGATAGATTAGATAGATTAGATAGATTAGATAGATTAGATAGATAGATAGATTACATTGATTGCATTGATTACATTGTTTTCATAGACTGGATAGATTAGAAAGAATTATAAAATGATCAGATAGACTAGATAGACTATATAGATTCCATAGATTCCGTAGATTCTATAGATTAAGATTACATAGATTAGATAGATTAGATAGATGAGATAGATTAGATAGGTTAGACAGATTAGACAGAGTAGGGAGATTATGTAGATATATTATACATTAAATTTATAGATAGGTCGATTTTATTCAATGAGATCACAATGGGTTATAATAGACGATTGGATTAGATTAGATTATATAAATGGAAAGATAGTTTAGATACATCAAACGATCCATGGATGGATGGATGGATGGATGGATGGATGGATGGATGGATGGATATGTAGGTAGGTGGGTAGATAGATTGATAGACAGGGTAGACAGGTCGAGAGGTAGCTAGGTAGACAGGTAGATAGGAAAGATTTGATGAACAGTAGTAGATGGATAGGAATAGATCGATAGCGTTTGATAGGCCATATTTGATGTAAACAAACTGGTATAAGATGTTTGCTAGAACGTATTAGCATATTAGATGGATAGGAATAGATAGGAAGATAAATGGATAGGTAGCTCGGCAGAAGGTAGACGGGTAAGTACATAAGTAGATATGTTGATTGGTAGATGAGTAGGTAAATAGGTAGATGAGTAGATAAGTAGACAGACAGAGAAAGAGAGAGAGAGAGAGACAAATAGGCTGGCAGGAGAAAGAGAGAGAGAGAGAGAGAGATGCTTCTACTTTTCCAGATGCTTCTACTTTCCCGGGCAGGATGACTGCAAGTTATGTGTTTTGTGTGTGTATGTGTTTTTGTTTCCCATGTTCCTAAGGATTGGATTTTGGATTATGTTCCAGGTGATGTTTGTCTCGTGTGCATGGGGTTTGGAGGGCTGAACCGCCAACCAGACTCGTGAAAATGTTGAATCTAACCAAGGACCAAGTCTAAACATGTAGAAGTAGAAGTATGATATGAATAACACTCATCAACTGTTTTTTGGGGCTGATGTCGACACGAAGGCCACGTATCTCAGGCGACACGTCCCAGCAGCAAGGGCCAAAAAAACAGCAAGGTCGCCGTGGAGCGGAGTGCCTTGGCAATCAGAGGGGATACAAAGGGGATCTTAGCAATCATAAGCATTTTGAGGGATATGGAAGATCAAAGTATCCTAAAACATATTGTTATATTGTTTGATTTAAGATTTCGACTGACACAGAATTGGTATTTTTATGATTTGAAACATTCCCAAGTGAGGTTTACTGATATTGATTTTGACTATTTCCGTGCACATCACGAGTTCTGTCATTTAATTGAGTAGTTAGCTGGTTGTGGTCCAATATTTTTTTCTGGGATGTTCATCTGGTAGAGGTAGATCGCCGGTTGTTCCAAACGATCTGGAAACGGCACTTTGCAGGACGACACCCGTATTCATCATTATTCATCCATCATAAGAATCCATAAGATAAGATAAAATCAGCAACTTCCATGTCGCATATAATACTGTATTGTGGAATGCATTCCATGAACTATCAGCTACCCATGGAGCAACAGCGAGCCGGTTAAGACCGATTTAGACCTCAAAATTGGCGGACCCCATAGTTGGCTAAGTTGGTAAACTTGTTTGGTCTATATACCATATAAACCTTAGTTAGCTTGCTGTAGTGATATAGATCCACTTGGCTAAGGAACAGGGCACCATATTTTGTTGGAATCTAGCCGTGGCAGTGGCGCAGTTGCAGTTTGGGCAGCTGAGGATCTGCGACAGATCAAACAGACATGTCCGTCAGGCTGGGGCGTGTTGCCAACGGATGGTTCCTGGTTGATCATTATGCCGACCACCTTATATGAAGTCCAAGAAGTCCGAGATTTGAACATTGAAATCAGTTTCTATGATTCTTACGATTCTTTGAGTTCAATGTCTCAAGTTTCAGGTTTTTTTCAGGAGAAGTGAGCCCCAAGTCCCTAAGTTTGAAGGTGATTCACCAAAGCAAAGTTCCTTTCGTTGGTCTTTGTGGTTCTAAAAAGCCAAGTGGCCGGAGGGGCAAAAACTGAGGCATCAACGATACCCGGGTCCCATGGGGGATCGGAACTTCCAGGGTCCCCAGCTATAAGTTGTTTAAACCTCATTATGGATGTATTTACCACGAATCCCAGCTTTTATCAAAGGAAGTTGGGAAGCAATTTCCGAGTTACGAATGACTTTTTACTTGGTGCAATTGACTATGATGAAGGGTGGTAGATCCTGTAACAATACATAATGTACCAATACATCACAGACCAATAAGAAGCAATGAAATTGACCTTGAGGAAGGGTGGTAGATCATATAACAATACATAATATAACAATACATAATGTACCAATACATAACAAAAGAATAAGAAGCTATGAAATTGACCTTGAGGAAGTGATGATGAAGGGGAGTGGTGACGAAGGGAAGTGGTGAGGAAGGGAAGTGGTGAAGAAGGGAAGTGGTGACGAAGGGAAGCGGTGAAACGAAGGGAATGATGAAGGGGAGTGGTGACGAAGGGAGTGGTGACGAAGGGAAGTGGTGACGATGGGAAGTGGTGACGAAGGGAAGTGGTGACGAAGGGAAGTGGTGACGAAGGGAAGTGGTGACGATGGGAAGTGGTGAGGAAGGGAAGTAGTGAGGAAGGGAAGCGGTGACGAAGGGAGGTGGTGACGATGGGAAGTGGTGACGATCGGAAGTGGTGAGGAAGGGAAGTGGTGAGTTGGGGAGGAAGCCGGAGCACGAAACCTTGTGTTTTTCCGTGTAAAGTGGCTGCAGCCGGCGATGAAAGGTACCTCGTGTGTGCGACGGGTGCGGCTGGGGTCGGTTGGTCGTTTTTTTTTGCCGCAGTGTAACGGTGGCTTGAAGCTGCTTTGGGTGTGCTTGTGTGTGCGTAGTTATAGTGTGTTTTGGAATCTCCGGTTGCAGATCGCATTGGAATGGCTGCATGATGTTGCATGGGCTATGTTTTGGGGAGGAAGCCGGAGCACGAAACCTTGCGTTTTTCCGTGTAAAGTGGCTGCAGCCGGCGATGAAAGGTACCTCGTGTGTGCGACGGGTGCGGCTGGGGTCGGTTGGTCGTTTTTTTTTTGCCGCAGTGTAACGGTGGCTTGAAGCTGCTTTGGGTGTGCTTGTGTGTGCGTAGTTATAGTGTGTTTTGGAATCTCCGGTTGCAGATCGCATTGGAATGGCTGCATGATGTTGCATGGGCTATGTTTTGGGGAGGAAGCTGGAGCACGAAACCTTGTGTTTTTCCGTGTAAAGTGGCTGCAGCCGGCGATGAAAGGTACCTCGTCTGTGCGGCGGTTGCGGCTGCGGTCGGTTTGTCGTTTTTTTTTTGCCGCAGTGTAACGGTGGCTTGAAGCTGCTTTGGGTGTGGTTGTGTGTGCGTAGTTATAGGGTGTTTTGGAATCTCCGGTTGCAGATCGCATTGGAGTGGCTGCCTCAAGGTTGCTTGCCGCCTCGGCTGCATGCGTAATACTATTGTCTTTTGCAGCTGAAGATTTGTGAATCGTATTGGAGTGGCTGCACCCAGGTTCCGATAGTCATTTGTCAGCAGATTTTCGCAAATTTGGCGCTAGTAATTTTCCTTTTAAAATTCCTTGTAAAAAATGCGTCAAAATCGTCTTTTTTCTGCTTTGGCGTCGAGATCCGGTTTTGGAGTTGCGATTTCCGACGCCGTTGCGCTTAGTTCTATTGTGATTTGCAACTCAGTCTCTGCAGATCGCATTGGAGTGGCTGCCTCAAGGTTGCTTGCCGCCGCGGCTGCATGCGTAATACTATTGTCTTTTGCAGCTGAAGATTGTAAATCGTATTGGAGTGGCTGCATCCAGGCTGCGATAGTCATTTGTCAGCAGATTTTCGCAAATTTGGCGCTAGTAATTTTCCTTTTAAAATTCCTTTTAAAAAATGCTTCAAAATCGTCTTTTTTTTGCTTTGGCGTCGAGATCCATCCGGTTTTGGAGCTGCAATTTCCGACGCCGTTGCGCTTAGTTCTATTGTGATTTGCAACTCAGTCTCTGCAGATCGCATTGGAGTGGCTGCCTCAAGGTTGCTTGCCGCCGCGGCTGCATGCGTAATACTATTGTCTTTTGCAGCTGAAGATCGTAAAGCGTATTGGAGTGGCTGCATCCAGGCTGCGGCAGTGATTAGTAGTAGTACTGGGAAGTGATTCATGAAAGCTTAAATGACATATGAGAAGAGATGAGAAGAGATGAGCTGGGATAAGGTGAGAAGGGCTCAGATGAGATGAAGTGTGGAGCGTGAAGAGAACAGTGTGAAGTGTGGGGCGTGAAGAGTGCAGTGTGAAGTGTGAAGTTTGGAGTGTGAAGAAAGCAGTGAGGAGTGAGAAGTGTGAAGTGTGGACTGTGAAGTGTGAAGTGTGGACTGTGAAGTGTGAAGTTTGGAGTGCGAAGAGTGCAGTGTGACGTGTGAAGTGTGGAGTGTGACGTGTGGAGTGTGAAGTGTGAAGTGTGGAGTGTGAAGTGTGTAATGTGGAGTGTGAAGACTGCAGTGAGAAGTGCGAAGTGCGAAGTGGAGCTTCAAATGTGACATGTGAAACAAGACACCAGTTTCGCAGAGTGCACGCACGCACGGGCTTGGCTGGCGCACGGCGCAGGCAAGTTTATAGATGAGAAAGGTCTTATATATATCTTTAAGGCAACTTCCGCCCCGCCTCGTGCGGGTACTACTGGTACTTATGCGTCATTTTCACAACCGAAATTTAACCCTTAAGGCATCTTATGGCCACAACATTTGGTATAGTTTCAGATTGAGACATTCAGGTTCCTATTGCATCAGGCTGCTATCGTGGCAAGGGACATTGACATTCCAAAAAATGACTGGAAGGAGATGCTGCAAAAGAGACGGAGGATGAGGAGCAGGATGAGTGGCAGAAGATAGCCCGAGGCTCTTTAAAAATAAAGTAAACTAAGCCATGTGATAAGATATTTTGGACCAAAGAACACAAAGTTGAAGATGCAGGCCAACAGTCATGTACATAAGGTCATGTACATGTCATGTACAATATACCTGTTTACAAAATACATATATGCACATTTCATATATATATATATACATGTATATTTGTATATCATATACATACACAATATACCGTCGGGCTCATCATTAGTTAGTTCTTATGCTGTTGTAACGCCCCTGAAGGATTGAACAGCTTCGGCACCGAGTCTCTCAAGAATTTGGATCATGAAGTAGCATTTCAATTTAGCCCCGTCATGTATATATATATATATATTTATTTATTTTGCAAACATACATCACATACATTAAACAACATGCATAGGTCAAAGTAACAATAGCACCCTCCAGGAAAGGCCATGTGGCTGTATATGTTTGTCAAAACCAATTTCCCGTTATATTACAGTACACTATATGACTATATCAGACTATATCCCTCATCTCCCCATTCTATCGCCATTAAATCCCCCAAAAAATATGTTGGGCCAGGCGCCGCACACCCTTGGACGATATGGATCTTTCTCCAAGGGACCCTTGGTGCACCGTAAAGCGATGGTCCAGTGGCGCACCGTATCGTCGGTGGTTTAAAAATTTAGTTCAGGAGGATCATCCCATTGTGTTTCAGAAAGCCATATAGGAAATGGCTTAAATGAACGAAGTGAACAAAGGGATATAATGGGGATAGGATGGGGATAGGATGGGGATATGAGGGATACGGTCATTCTTTGTGTACTGTAATATCATGGGAAATTGGTTCATAACCATACCCAAGGAGTGCAAAGACCATGTCTTCTATAGTCGTTACACCTAAGACCAGTCGTTGTACTGGGGCTGTGTTGTCACGCTGGACCATGCTGGACCACTCTCTCCCTATCTTGGCTGAACTTAATTTAGCGGAAATCAGGTACAGCACACAAATCACACATATTTTCCTGAAAAAAGGCAAAAAAAAACAAGGTGTTTTGTCATCCACGCTTCTGGGCTTGCCGGTTCAACCTTACTTTGTTTGGCGTACTGGGCATATAAGATTTTAACATCAATGTGCTGGGCGATTCTTTGGTTCAACACTGTTTGTTTTTCTGGGGTGGGGGACCATGCTGCGACCACGCTGGGACCACGCCAGAAACTAGTTGTTCCACCTCACAAAATATTCGTTCCACGCTAGAACCACGCTGTTTGTTTTTTTCCATGTCTTCCATGTTTGGCATTTTCCGGGTTCTATCCACTGTTGTTTCCAATGTGCTAGTTGGTTGTTCAAATCAAACATCACCATTGTATATGCTAGATCAAGGATGATGTGGGAATCTCTAATCCTCACCAGTTCACGTACTGTATTTACCATCATCCACCACTGGGTCTATGGGTTTGACAAAACAGCTGCTGACCTTTGTTTCCAGAGGCATCGGCGCTGCCGGACCACCAGGAGGGCTATAAGTGACAAACAATAGCCGTTTGTAAGGATTGTTACCATCTGGTTATTTAATATAGCCATGGAAAATCACCATGTTTAATAGGTAAACCATCTAAAAATGGGCCATGTTCCATGGCGATGTTAAATAACCAGAGGGTAAATGAAATTCATAGCCTTCGACTTGCAGGGCATAGTGATATCATGTTATATCACTTAGTTCAGCCGTTGATATTTTTCTGGATCACCCGGGTAGTTTTATGGAGAAACACTTTCTGCGTGGGATCCTCCAACATAGATGGGGTGACACCAACAATGTCAACATTTGACCATGTTTCATTTTTTGGAATGCCAAAAAAAGATCCAAATATCCTGTGAGGAAGTACTTGGGGTATGATTGAGGGTTAAGTCCCATAGGACGAAGTTTTTTCACACATAGTTTCAACCGATTCCAACGAGCATCAATTTACTCCAGCTCATGCAAAAACTACACCATGGGAGTCATGCTGAAGCCCACCTTGGACCTGTTTTTGGCGTCTTTCTTGGTGAAGCTAAGGTGATTCACATGTGGATGAAGATGTTAAGGAAAGAATAACTTGGGTACTTCGAAGATTGAAGATAACTCCAATCTATATATTGTGGTGTTGTTTTGTTTCCTCTCTATGCTGATGTTTATGTCGTTTCCAAAAACCATTCAGAGGCAATCTAGCCTGGTGTTCTATGCATGGGTTGCACATTGGGTTCCCAATTTTTAGAGATGCCTCCAGGACGGGTGAAGGCAACTTTTCCATGGGGAACGGATGGCATGTCCTCCATCAGGTGTCGAGGATTCTATGAGCTGCCATCTAGTCGTGACCCTTTAAAACCGGTCCGACAGTACAGAAGGATCCGAGTAGATCTGCATGATTCTGCATGTTTGCTGCTTCCCATCCTCTTATTTTGGCCGCTTATGCACCGATTGTTGATTGGGTATATGTCTCTAGTATCCCTTTGATCCACTGCGAAAATTCAACTCAGAACCCAATACTGTAACGACCACGACTCCACTGGGAGACTCTCTTTCCAGAATTGCTGGACCTTTTTTGTTGTTGGTTCCGGGGATAGGTCAAAATTATCTAATTTTGCCATATGAATGCCATATGAATGGAGGTGGGTAAACATCAAACTTCGCCCGTTTTCTGAGGAGAATCGTCTGGGTGACGAGAATCGTCCACAGGCCCAGCGGAAACTGCGGGATCCATGGAAGCTACTGGATTGAATCTGTTCCAGTGAATTTATGGGTGCAGTTTCCCAGATTTGCTGAAGATGATTTTGCTTATTTTCCGAAAAAGGACATCTAGTACTTGGGGAATCGATCATGGAGGAAAATTGTGTCTGTGTGTGCGTGATATTCCTCAAAAGAATGACTTGTAGCTGGTAATGTCTACTTCAGTAACCCGCGCCTTCAAACATGCTTGGCCCTCAACAAATTTCAGGGTCAAATATACGTTTGGGGACTCTGGAAATTCGGTATTGCCGAACGAATTGCCTAATTGAAAACGAAAACATAAGTGTCATGGAAGCCTTTATGAAGAGGTTTGAGGTAGCAACATGGTTTACTTTAAAGGGTGTTTTGAAAGCTAAATACATTCACCATAAATTTCCAGAGAAAAAACATTGACTTTATTAATGGGGTACCGGGTAAACATTGCTTTTATTGTGGTTCCGAGGTGATTCAAGGCTACTCCCTTTGCGAGTTTTTTTGTTTTATAATAAAGCCAGTAAATTCAGAACTTTGCGGATCTTGAAATTTCAATTCAGAATTTGGGGAAGGTGTAGCTTGGAAAACTTCTCAATTCCATCAACCAAAGGATGAACAACAGAATTGTGCCTGGGATTCACCCGATCTACTCCAGGTACTACCGCCGCTGTACTTGCCGTTTTTGTTTTTGTTTTTTAATCTAGCACCTTTGAGGAAATCCCTAGTAGGCAGCGATTTGTTCTAGTTGGTTTGGGCAACCACATTTTTGGACACCCCAAGATGAGCGACTTCAGAGACTTGGATCATTTGGCGCAAGTGAACTGGGAAGTGACTCTGGTGATGAACTTCCAGCAAGATAAGGGATGCTAATGATATTAACATATCATTGCAATGTGGCGCCCCATGGTTACCAAATTTTATGGCTCAGCGAACTACGGTTTATGGTAGATATGTTTTCGCTTAATTTATCTTAACTTGGGCTGTAAACCAACAAACATAAGGGGGGAACCAAATTGCAGCTATTCATACTGGTTTCCGCCAGCAATAATGGGGATATTTACGGGTGTGTCAAAAAATGGTGAATCGCTATTTTTGTACCCTTTGGTAATCAAACGTGGCAATGGAAAATCGCCTATAAACAAAGGTGTCAATGGGAAAATCATCGAACTAAGTTGTGAATCTCATATTTTTTGTGTTTGATGACACCGAAGGGTACTGGGGAAAACAAGGATAAACCATGGTCATGCTGGTAGACATATAGGAACGCAACCTACTTGCGATACACATCAGTGTTACATATATGTACTAATCACTGGTTGGTGGTTTCAAACATTTGGATTATGTTCCATTTTATATATGGGATGTCATCCTTCCCATTGACGAACTCCTATTCTTCAGGATGGTTAAGAGTTAAAACCACCAACCAGATCATTATTGTTACTCTCTATGTAACATTCAGTCACATTCACCATGATTGATTCACTCCGCTATCACCCATGATTTTTTTGTGCTAGGGCTAGCCACCCTGCTCTAGCCGCTAGGCCCTGAAGACACACAATATCTGTTTGAACATAGGATCCTGAAAAATATGCTTGTGAATAATCTTCAAATCGGAATGATATGATGAGATATTAACACGTACATATAATATAGATAATTACATGATGTTACATGTATGTATATACAATATATGATTGTATATCCCAATTAACATATTAATACAGTTGGAAGTTGAAGATTCCACACTTTCCAGTCAGGTGGTCATCTTTGGGTACCTTCCAAAACTCCCAAAACGAACACGTCCGAAATGCACCCAGATCGGATTCGATGTTCCCTGAGGCGACTCACTTTCGTCGCACTCAAGCGCATCATGGCACGACGCATGAGATTGCTTCAATGTTGGGGGCTTTTTTTAGTCGAGCTTGGTTCGATCGCATGCGCAGTCAGGATCCTACTCCTTGTCCTTTTTGATCCTTTTTGTGGCCAGGTGATTCTCATGGAGGATGGGATTTTTGTGCAACTGGCTTCAATCATTTCGCGTGGCAATGCCCCACGTGGTTCAGTCGTCCGGATGTTCCGGGAAGCATCACCCTCGTCCGGCTGGATTACCCCAAGGGGCTGTTCCTCGTTGTGTGGTGTGGCGTCATGGTCTATTTAACGACCCTTGTTGGGGTGGAAAATGATGTTTTCCTGAATGGCAACATGCTTATAAACTAAACTAGTGGATTCTAAAGGTATCCCATTTTCAGACAGACCAATGACTTAAGATCCTAGGAAAGCAACCAGCAAAAAGATAGAACAGTGCTTTTATATCATTATTTCGGGTTTGGATTGTACCTTTCTAATCCTTTCTATCTTTTTGTGGGCTCTTACCGGTAATCAAAAGTGGGTATGGATTTATAAATAAAGATGAATTTTCCCAGCATTTTTTTTTTACATGGTTTTCCTGTGCTACATTTGAATTTTCGCAAAATCACCAGTTGTTATTGGTTAAATCCCCATGTTGCTACTATACTTAGATGGGCCATGGAGTTGATAGTTAGGATATAAATGGGTCAACAAAATAGTTTTTTTTGGTTTATAAGCTAGTTACTAACCAGTTAGCTGATCCCATGTCCCAAGTAGATATCAAATGGAAACAAACCCATAGGATCCATGGTGCTGGTATATATCTATATATCTATATATATATATATTTACTATTATATACTAACATAAAGGGGGTATATTGATGGGATCCATGTTACCATATATAGCAGCACCATGGATCCTAGTAATCCCATGGCCACCTTTTTTTGGAAAACGGGGCGCCCACGCCCTGCAGCGGCGTCAGACCGGAGAAACGTTGACCTCCAAGAGCCCAACTTCCAAGCGGCTGCTGCATCTCAGTCGAGGCGGGGTCGTTTTTCACCACACCAGTCGTGTCCGTGGCTGTTGGTGTACGCACGCTACCCTCTAGTAAACTAACATAACGAACTGGAAAATCACATAAAATCACAATTTTTCAAGGAAAACCCACTATAAAATACTATAAATGGCAATTTTCAATAGCTATGTTAAATTACCAGAGGCTATTGACAGTGGCCTTGCATCTGTGCAAAGACATGTTGAAGACTACAGCAAAAGCTGTACAAAAAAAAGCGTTGCTTGGCTGAACCGTTCTGATTTTGACTGGCAGGCGTGCGAAAATGACTCATAGGCACTCGTTGCAGCCTCTGTTTTTTGGACTTGCAAAACAGAAAAACTTCATTTCCACAGCAGGAAATGCTCGAAAGAAAGAACACCATGTAATTGCCACAAAAAAAGAACCAGAAGACAGAATTCAAGTGTGCCGAAACCTCACGTTCGATGCGCTTTCTACCAGAGAGGTTTTTTACAAATGTCAACGCCGCCACGCGCGGTTTCCGGTCGGGCGGGATGTTTTAGGTATAAATGGGCAGTGTTCAATAAAAGGATATAATACAATATATAGGGTGAATACTATCAAAAGTATTGGGGATTCTGTTCAAGTGTGGCCAGTTTAATGGGATGAATGAAGACAAATTATGGGATGGAATGGGGTAGTCCTTTTCAGGGTTCTTTCCACATATATAATATCTACTAGCCTTAAGATAATCTATAGATCAGTTCCTGGTATGGTGCCAGCTGACAGGATGCGTGAAAGTTGATGTATTTCTCAGCTATATCAGCAAAAATGCACGGTTTAAGCCATGTATCACGTGAGTGGAGAGCAGCAATGTATGGTTTATATATAGGTAACTTTGGGAAAGCCAAACTTCCAAGACAGGATTCAATCAACTGAGTTGGGGATAAACAGGTATGGATCTGATTGACTTAGCACGACCTCACTGCGAGGTCACTAGAACCGATGGTCCCTGTAGTAAGAGTAACTATCCCAAAATGGCCGAACTTTCTCAGGTTAGCAAATAGACTGTAGACTAATATAAGTCAAGGAGAAAAATGAGCCTGGATATATCATAGATGTCCTTTTCCTACTGGTTGTTTGATGAATAACCCCCGTTAAAAACATGAATAGGGAGGAATGGTTTCTTTCAAATGGTATATCCGACTGTCCCTTCGATTTGTCCCCATAAAACATCGTACACTGATGAAAGAAAAAGGGACACCCTCCAGTAATTCAGCTGGGAGATGGTTATCCAGTAGGTTCCCACTAAATGTCAGGATTCTCCATTGGCATATTCAACTACCAGAGTCAGAGGGTATACATCTGGATATTGTACACTAGTAAGGATATTGTAATGGGGAGGAATTAAGTATTAAGGGATACGGGCATGAAAATGTGTAACCCAAGGGACCACAGATGAACTGGTCCATTTTGAGTATATAGTTATAGTTTTCCTCTTTCGATTGAACCCATATCATAGGAGTCATGTTTAATTGCTATGGATTATCTGATATAATCATGATTTGGCATGATACTATGATGGTAATGATCATATCATTTTCAGTATCAGCGTTGTTTTTTAATAATGAATGACTATATGATATCATGCCAGGCAACCCCAGCAGATATCCACTTAGCATCATTTAGCAAATTGGTTGGTAGTTTTAACCAAAAGGCCATGGGGACCCATACCAAGCATCTTCTTCAATTGAAAGATCTGAAACCCAGAGGTCGCACATCATCAATACAATGGGTGGTTAGATTGCACTGGGTCCCTATTCTTTTTGAATTAAATTGAGCCAACCCTGAGTTTGCCGGATGCACCTCCCCCCAAATATCATGGCCAATCCTTTTTTTCCTCTATTAAACTTACAATTTAATAACGTTGGTATGCTCTACATTCAGACACACCCATATGTTCACCAAGAATCAACACCTCCCCCCCAGTGAGCTTGACCCTGTGGGGTTGTGGAACAACTGACGACCATAACCATTTGACTGACCGCCAAAATTGGAAGACTGAGCGCCAAACTGTGACCTCCTCATTTTTGTTGGTGGATTAAGTCAAACCTAGAGATGGTGATGGGACATATGAATATATATGATGTATAGCCATTTGATGCCAAGGGTATCCAATTTGGGCGTCTGTAGAATTGAGTATGCCTCGAATATCATACCAAAGAAATTAACCCAGCATTGCAGTACCACTCCCGTGGAGGTGACGGCGATTTTGAGCTCAGCAATCAGGTGGGCACCTGGCGACCACCAGCCCCCCGTTGTGGTGAACCATGGTGGATGTAGGGGATATATGAATCAAAATCACATATGTGGAACCATAGAAACGGGTTGTTTATGGTTGTTTAATATGAACGGGGATGGGATTGTTTGATCATCCATCTATTTGAAATATACCGTTTGAACAAGAAAGATGATGATAATGCCATTGGATGTAAGGGCACTTTATTTTCAGACAAACGCACTACTTAGTTTTTATTTCCTCATTAGTCATTCGTCCGCAATTGTTCAACAATCGGGAAATCTATGTATAATTTATTCCCTGCCTTTTGAGTTCAAGATTATGGCATCCTACCAGGGATAATGATATAATTTATCTAAAATTCAAGAACAATGCTCTATTACGCGCCCAAATTTGATGGCAACGCAGATGGCAACTTTGAGGGCAAAAGCAATGGCAATGGCAATGGCGGTGGCAATCTGCAGGGCAACATGGATGGAAAAAACCGACGGGGGCAAATGTAATGGCAACATCGGTGGCAAAAAACACTGGCAAATACGTGGCGGGGGAAAAAGCACAGGCGGCAAATTGAATGGCAAAATTTGGGTTGCGAGCAAAAGCCCTTGGCAACACACGTGGCAACGAAAGGGAAAACTTGCATTGCGGGCAAAAGCAATAGCAACACAGGTAGCAAAGCTCTGGCAAAAAATGTGGCAAGGGCTAAAGACGTGACGCGTAAGAGGGAAAAGCAGATGGCACATTGTATGGCCAAAGGATATTGTATGCAGCCGTTGGCTTGCACAAGCGGCTTCTGGAATTGTGTCATATGCAAAGCAAGTGAACATTTTCAATCAGATTGTTGTGGTGTCGAATGATCAAACTTAGTGCTCAGAAATTGTTGTGTTTACAGCTCACTTGGTCAGCAATTGCCTTTCGGTTGTGTTTTGGTCTAATGATTTTCTGTGTCTAAGCCATGCTGGAACATTGCGGGGCACAGAGTTAAAGGACCAGATAACCCCACATGGCAAAGTCTTCCAAAAATGAGCACCAAATGTTGGAGCGGGGACGGGGAAGAAAGGAAAGACAAAGGAGGTGGTGGAGGACCGAGAAGTAAAACAAAGTTGTGTGTGTGCTACAAAGTTGTGTGTGGAAGATGGTGTGTGTGAAAGTTGTGTGAAAGAGAGCGTGTGACAAAGTTGTGTGTGAAAGATGTTGTGGCGAAAGATGGTGGGTGACAAAGTGAAGTGGTGTGTGAAAGCCGCTGTGGTGAAAGATGATGTGTGACAAAGTTGTGTGTGTGTGTGAAAGGTGGTGTGTTGAAAGATGGTGTGTGTGTGAGAAAGTGGTGTGTGAAGGATGGTGTGGTGAAAGATGGTGTGAGACAAAGTGGTGTGCGAAAGTCTGTGACGGTGTGTGAAAGATGGTGTGAAAGATGTTGTGTCAAAGATGGTGTGTCAAAGCTGGTGTGCGAGAGATGGTGTGTGAAGGATTGTGTGGTGAAAGATGGTGTGTGACAAAGTTGTGTGAAAGATGGTGGGTGGAAAGGTGGTGTGTGAAAGATGGTGGGTGGAAAGGTGGTGTGTGAAAGATGGTGGGTGAAAGGTGGTGTGTGAAAGATGGTGTGTGTGACAAAGGTGGGCGTGAAAGATGGTGTGTGAAAGGTGGTGTGTGAAAGATGGTGTGTGACAAAGATGGTGTGTGAAAGATAGTGTGTCAAAGATGGTGTGTGAAAGATGGTGTGTGACAAAGTGGTGTGTCAAAGATGGTGGGTGACAAAGTGGTGTGTGAAAGATGGTGGGTGACAAAGTGGTGTGTGAATCAGACGGTTCGCGGAAGAAGGTTGATGTCACCAAGCGCCACACCTGCCACGCAAAACGAAGGTAGATGTCTCCAAGTGCGACGCCTGCCAAGTGAAGCGAAGGTGGATGTCACAAAGCGCCTTGCCTGGCATGCAAAGTGGAAGTCGATGTCACCAAGTGCCACACCTGCCACGCAAAGTGGAGGTCCATGGTCGCCAAGTACCACACCTGCCACGCAAAGTGACTGTCCATGTCGCCAAGTGCCACGCCTGCCACGCAAACAGCGGCGGCGTCCACGGCGTCAACTGGGAACCAAGCGCGCCACCAGAGCCAGCCAAGTGCCATAAGTGCCACGCTTGCCATGCAAAGTGGAGGTCCATGCCACCAAGTGCCGCACCTGCCACGCAGAATGCACGCACGTGTCTCCAAGTACCACGCCTGCCACGCAAACAGCGGCGGCGTCCATGCCGTCAACTGGGAACCAACCGCGCCACCAGAGCCAGCCCAGTGCCATAAGTGCCACGCCTGCCACGCAGAATGCACGTACATGTCGCCAAGTGCCGCACCTGCCACGCAGCATGCACGCACGTGTCTCCAAGTACCACGCCTGCCACGCAAACAGCGGCGGCGTCCACGGCGTCAACTGGGAACCAAGCGCGCCACCAGAGCCAGCCCAGTGCCATAAGTGCCACGCCTGCCACGCGGAAATCACGTACAAGTTGTGTGTGGGCAAGTTGTGTGAGGACAAGTTGTGTGTGAGCGATTTGGTGAGGACAAGTTGTGTGCGAGCAAGTTGTGTGATGACAAGTTGTGTGTGGACACGTTGTGTGTGGACAAGTGGTGTGAGGACAAGTTGTGTGGGAGCGATTTGGTGAAGACAAGTTGTGTGCGAGCAAGTTGTGTGATGACAAGTTGTGTGTGAGCGATTTGGTGAGGACAAGTATGTGAGCAAGTTGTGTGATGACAAGTTGTGTGTGGACAAGTTGTGTGTGGACAAGTTGTGTGAGGACAAGTTGTGCGGGAGCGATTTGGTGAGGACAAGTTGTGTGGGAGCGATTTGGTGAAGACAAGTTGTGTGTAAGCAAGTTGTGTGATGGCAAGTTGAGTGAGCGATTTGGTGAGGACATGTTGTGTGTGTGAGCAAGTTGTGTGATGACAAGTTGTGTGTGGACAAGTTGTGTGTGGACAAGTTGTGTGAGGACAAGTTGTGTGTGGACAAGCTGTGTGTGAGCGATTTGGTGAGGACAAGTTGTGTGTGTGAGCAAGTTGTGTGATGGCAAGTTGTTTGTGAGCAAGTTGTGTGAGGACAAGTTGCGTGTGAGCAAGTTGTGTGATGACAAGTTGTGTGGGAGCGATTTGGTGAAGACAAGTTGTGTGGGAGCGATTTGGTGAGGACAAGTTGTGTGTGAGCAAGTTGTGTGATGGCAAGTTGTGAGTGAGCGATTTGGTGAGGACAAGTTGTGTGTGAGCAAGTTGTGTGATGACAAGTTGTGTGTGGACAAGTTGTGTGTGGACAAGTTGTGTGAGAGCGATTTGGTGAGGACATGTTGTGTGTTAGCGATTTGGTGAGGGCATGTTGTGTTTGAGCAAGTTGTGTGATGACAAGTTGTGTGTGGACAAGTTGTGTGTGGACAAGTTGTGTGAGGACAAGTTTTGTGTGGACAAGTTGTGCGTGAGCGATTTGGTGAGGACAAGTTGTGTGTGAGCAAGTTGTGTGATGGCAAGTTGTGTGTGAGCAATTTGTGTGAGGACAAGTTGTGTGTGAGCAAGTTGTGTGATGACAAGTTGTGTGTGGACAAGTTGTGTGTGAGCGATTTGGTGAGGATAAGTTGTGTGTGAGCGATTTGGTGAGGATAAGTTGTGTGTGAGCAAGTTGTGTGTGGACAAGTTGTGGGCGGGAGGGGCGGGAGGCGGAGGAGGAGGCGGCGGCGGGATACAGAACCAAAAACAAGAACCCCACACAAAGATGTGGGGAAAAAAAGGTGAGCCAAATTTTGCCCAGGCAGCTACCCACCTGCCCGTCAAGAAATAAGGTCGATTTTTGCCAAATTAAATAAACCTTATTTTTGACAAAAAATAAGCCCTATTTTTTGACGGGCAACGATGGCAACCAGAAACGCACACGCTTGTCCTTTCAAGACAAACCGCACTAGTTTTTGGTTGCCATCGTTGCCCGTCAAGAAATAAGGTCGATTTTTGCCAAAATAAGCCTTATTTTTCCCAGAGGATCGAATGTTGCACTTATATGGTGACATTTGCGGGAAACCTTGTTTTTTAGGTCCCGGCCCTGTATAATAGGTCCCGACCTTGAATTTTAAGTACATTTGCGGGAACCATATTTTTAACGGAAATTAATAGATACATGGGGCATGTTAAGAAACAACACATGATTTGATTCCATCCATATTTGGACCAACAAGTTGTGCAAATCAACCATCAAATGTATTCTGGAACAACATCATGTGAACCATCAGTAGCTTGGCCATGCTACTTACAGGTTATTAAGTGGATTTAAGTGGCGTTGAAGCCACATATCACAAAAATCCTGGGCCCAATCCCCAGAAAGCCTCGCTCAAACCCAGCGCCTTTCGTTTTTGGCACGTGCTGGAGAAGATCACTGATGCCATGGAGATTCTCGGCAGGAACTCTGGTGCATACTTGCTCATTAGTGGTGGCCGCTAGGTGTTTAATAAGAGATCTATATGTTGTATAAATATATATTATAAATATATACATATATATAAATAAATATAAATATATATAAATATATGAAATATATATATATCTAATGCATGATATCTATATATATATATTATATATATATATGCTTTTCTCATGGCACCCAAGAACCCACTCGAAGAAGAAACCGGGTCATGATCCGGTATTCCATTAAGTCACCTTTGGCTACTCGTTCTGCAAGCTTCTTGCAGACGCCAACATTATCTTCGTCTTTAAAGGTATGACAGTAACGATAGTTGTACAACCGATGTCGCATATCTTCGTTCATGTGCCGAAAGGGGTGCACTTTGGGCAACAAACGCCATCGCGCCACACTCCGAAGTACTGACAGAATCGCCAACTGCCTGTAGAGGCGCAAAAATCGAAATCCAAAATTTGAGATCTCGTTCCCTTGTGCCTGACTCAACAGACGAGGAAATCGCGCTAAGCGGTCAAACCAGCATGTCATCGCACGTGTCGCCAAGTGTGCTAGCTGAATCTCTTGGTCCTGTGCCCCTGCTGCCACCAGTGCTGTAAGACAGCGATCCAGAAAGACCAGTAGCACTTGCCCGTTCCATGCTTTCACTGTGAGGTGGGGATAACCATCTTGCATGTGCAGCATGCCAGACGATATGAATCCTTGTGAGTGCCTTAGATAGCAACAACAGAAGATATACTTACCATACCCTTTTCGGTGGATTGTATAAATTTCACAACCCAGCAAGTTTTGAGAAAACAATAGAACAATTTCCTAAGCAAGTCTAGAGTTCTCAATTTTGGTCACCCTAGCCCAAGCCCGGAATCTTGATGACAGCTCTCGCAAATGATTTTCCATGTTGCCTTGGCCGAAGAAACCTCAACGGTGACGAAAAACAACATTTGTTTTGAATAAATTACTTTACTTCAAGTGATCCCCACCATGACATATCATGGTGAAGATGACATAGATAACAGCCACTCCCTTTGCATTCTATCTGGCATATCTTCTGGCACTCTATCTGGTATATCTTCTGGCATCTCTTCTGACATTCTATCTGGCATTCTGTCTGGCAAATCTTCTGGCGTTCTATCTGGCAAACATTCTGGCACTTTATCTGGCATATCTTCTGGCATTCTATCTGGCCGTTGAGGTCCAGCAGTGCCCACTGAGCTCTGACGGTCCCAGGTTGAGGTCCAGCGGTGCCCACGATCGGAAGCCGACAGTTGAGGTCCAGCAGTGCCCACTGCGCGCGGACGTTGGCGAAGAGTTGGCAAGGCGGAAGTGGACATGGAAGTGGATGCAGAGGTGGTGAAGGAGAAGTTGGAGGACGAGGAGGAGAGGGAGGAGGAAGAGGAGGAGGAAGAGGAGGAGGAGGAGAACAACTGTGATAAAATCTAACAACCCTCACGTGGCAGGTGGGGAAAAACAAACCCTGTGGTAAACCCCAAAAAGAGAATCCTACCAACCATATTTGATTGTCACTTTACATCACGTAATTCCAGTTTGCAAATTAGATCTCTATTTGGGGATGGCTGGGTTAAGCTATAGATCTCAAAAGAAGTCTTTATTTTGGTCAAGATTCCATGTTGGAACAAAAGAGATATAAGAGAGCCCGTCAAGTTCTGCAGTATGCCAAGATTGACTATATGCATTGAACAAAATCGAATTTGGGCTACCTGGAAGCCAGGTAATCCGCAAATAGGATGTGGCCACCTTGCAGGGTTGGGAAAGGGGTGAACCGGATATTGTTTTTTGTTACTCTTGCAGTGTCAAAATTGAATCTCAACACATGGCGTTTTCTTTTAACACTTTTCTTTGGCAACACCGGTCTTGAAACATGACGCCATGGCATTAACTGCAGATCTTCTAGGGAATTCCCGGTCGAGATTGGTCCACCTCAGATCGGTGAACTTGCTTTAGCCCTGGAAGTCATAAACCCTGGAAGTCATAGTGGAAAGGGGGGGCCTCAAGAAAAGTAAAACTGCATTGGTGGGTGTATGTAGTTCATTCTGGTGGTTCCCAGCCATTTCAGTCACTATCCTGCTATAGTTGGCATTGTCGTTGTGTATATAATATATATATATAGTATATCAGAAAACAAGATGTACTTGAATTTGGTCATAGCATCCGCTGTTGTACATTTGGATGGGCTGGACATTTTGCAGCACACAGATGGCAAATTTCCCTGGCACCCCAGTGGGTGGATAGAGCAAAGGCTTCTCTGCTCCACTTCCAATCTCCTCGCAACTCACATAGCCACGCCGGGCCACCTGAGGACTGTGGAAACTACAAGTGGGTTGATCCTTGCCAAAACATAATGTGGGCACTGGGAACTCAAGCGGTTTTCACCAATCCCCCTCAAAAAAAATATAACGTATCACTCTTGGAGGCCTGCAATTGGCTTGCCTTTCAGCTGGGCATATGTTTGTGGGAGCGGGTTCCCTTCAAAGTCCACATCAGGGTGCACTCCACTAGCCAGTGCCTGCGATTGCTGCTAGTGTGTGAACAACATATTATTAAGTTGGTTTCCCCATATATGGTCATTTTCCACCAAAAAAATGGGGGTTTCCATAGATAATCGTACCTAAAACTGATGGCTTATAATATTAATATTAATATATGTAGATGATTTGATAACCCCATTTTAGGAAACCCCCATGTACTCATGAAGGCAAGGGACATTGAAGCTCCACATCAGGAGTTGGTAAACCCGTGTCAACGAGTAGTCTGGCACCATTCGAGAAACCCTCAAAAGAAACAGTGGGAACCGGGACAAGTCCAAACCTCACCAGGTCATTGAACAAACCCTCAGAAAAAAATATCTATAGACATACGGCTTAGACACGACAATCTGAAAATGCTTTGCATATAATGGCAGAAAGAAACTTTTGGCTTCCTGGAGTAACATGTTGAAATTGATAACCACCAGCTTCTCTCCTGCTTTATTATAGCGACAGTCGTCTCCATAAAGACCAAGTGGGCAGGCGTTCGCAGTAGCACCTGGGTGCCCTCGCTGCAACCAACCATATCTGGTGGTGTGTTGCCAAAACTCCCTGATTGCTGCATCATTGCGTTGAAATTTTCCACTTACCTCATCAGTGTTTAGAGCCGGTCCCCCAGGTAAAGGATACTATTGCTGTATAGCTGTGGTCTATGTGTGGGAAACAAGATATTATAATCGATTCAGCTTTGGGGGTGAATGTGGACGGACACAAGCTCAATGAAACTAGGAACAAAACCTCATAGGAAAATCAGGGTTCGTATGCTTCTTTCCCCCCTAGAGAAAAAAACGGTGCTGTTTAAATCTTTAAGTCACCAAGACACATGCAGGTAATGAAACAATGCATGAGGAGGAATGATAGGTAGTTTTCCCATAACAACATCCTTTCTGTTGATATTGCTGCGCACTGGTATCTCCAAGAAAAGGGGCGCCGCTGGCAGCTGAAGTAAAACTGTAAGATCTCTTTCAATGTTTTGTGGCCATGTGCCCCAGTTGCCGAGGCTAGCTATTTTTCTTGCCAGATTGCTAAGACCGCCTTTGTTGGCCTAGCGGCAGGGATCAAGATATAATCTATATATATATATATAATATAATAATGTTATAAAAATTGTATGGGTCAAGTTACAAAATTAA
Source organism: Cladocopium goreaui (assembly GCA_947184155.2). Classification (NCBI taxonomy): domain Eukaryota; class Dinophyceae; order Suessiales; family Symbiodiniaceae; genus Cladocopium; species Cladocopium goreaui. The sequence goes on along the minus strand of CAMXCT020000047.1, from coordinate 73,016 downwards.
TGGGAATTCGGAATTGGCCACATCTTACTTAAGATATATGGGCCTATCGTGGTCTATCTAAAAATAAATATCCCATAGAATATATATATATATGTATATTGTATAGATAACTTCTAGTTATTATTTACTATAGTTTTGGGGTGTGCTATTTTCAGTCACACCTTTTAAAAATAAAATGTTTTGATTTTAACCAATTGGAACTCCTGCCTCAGCCTCCTTCACAGAGGCATGAGCTGCTTTTTGAAGCTCCGCGCAAGAGGTGGCCTTGGTGGGCCGTGGAAGTTAGAAAGAATAAGAAGAATTGGGTCCTAAGTATTGGGTCCTGTGGGGGACACCGATCAAGATAACGAAAAAATCTTTTGTGAACAATACTACCTAGTAGTCAATTGCCCAATTATCCCAATGAACTACCCATAGCCAAGGGGCACCACTACCCATACCTGCGAAGGGGCTGGGATGTGGCAACACCACCCACTACTTCTTGAAATGGCCCTACACCTCTCAGATATGCTTCATGTTGGTCCCCTTAGCGGCAATAATCGTTTGGGAAATGGATACAGTTTTGGTGTATACAGATAGTGGTCATGATTAAGAGACATTAAGAGATCTTAGGATAATTTGATTTTGATGGATCACCAGAGTGGTCGGGCATTTTTGTTCCATCCCACTGTTAGTCCCATACCTGTGCCATACTAGATTGTGTTCGTCGAGAACAATATGTATACGTACTGATGTCATTCCCGTGACCGTGCTGACATACAAACACATTTCTCATCAAAAAATCAAACTATATCATATTGCATCAAGCAAAAATGCCTAGTGGTCTGGAGTATAGCATTTAGAAGGCACACAGGTTTACTGACATCAGTACCCTCCCACCTACGTATACAGTTGCACACCAAATGTATGCGGTACTCTTCACAAACGGGTCGCAACAGCACCCCCGAAACCAAACGATCTAAATTCGCCTATAGTGCACATGCATGAAGACTGATGCATGTTTCACTAGTCATGCTGGTGCTGCACGAGCTTAGGTTCATGAAACCAACGGCCAGGCCAAGTACTTTCAGCAGGTTGTGCAAAAGCTATCCCATGGTCGAGGGGATATACACAAAAATGTCGCAAGCCATTGCACCAAGCGGTCAAAATCAAACCTTTGAAAAATCAATGCGCCACAAGGGCTGTCCCAACATTCAAAACGAAAGACACAACATTCCCACTAGTCATGCATGCTTGCGACAGCAAACATCTAAGCAGATGCTTTTGCCTTTGCTTCCGCCTTCGGCGCCACACATGCTTTCTTGACTTGGCCACTTGACTTTCGGTAGTTTTCATTTGCAGATTCCAACTTTTCGGTGGATTCCTTTAAGGACTGCCCCAAACTCAGCGCCAATTCCACAGCTGTCTTTGCATCACGGAGCTCCTTGCCCTCAGTCTCCATGCTGCTCACGTAAGCATCCCGAACAACTTTGGGCCTCAGGATGGGTGGATTCAGGGTAGAATGGAGATATCAAGGATGAGTCAAAAACATCATAATCACCCTAACACTAAAGGAAACCTGACAAATACCAATTTGGATTAGATACACACTGGCGTTCGCCAGCTTGTAGTCCCACTGCGAAATTTCAAGGAGATTCGCATTTGCCTTTACCACAGCCTAAGTTGAGGCACAGATTATGTAAACAAACCTTGTCGGTACCAGACCAGTTCAAGATTGGATAAACAAACGCTACAGGCAACATATAGCAAATATTCACAATAAAAAACTTTTTTGTGATTTAACACTTGGGGGCTGCACGTGCCAACTGCTCATCAGTCTTGACCTTTGGTGCACTCGACTTAGGCTTGGGTTTTGGCTTGGCTTTTGGGACTGCTTGGCTATCTCCAGGAGGGATCGGGGTGCTTCCCATGCCATCATAGTCACCTTCAGCCTCACGTCTGGTCTCCACACCTTCTGCATGGATCTCTTCGTTCTTCTCATACGTTTCCACCCACGTTTTGTACAGCCGCATATCCTGAAAACCACAGGTGATGGATTTGGTGGCAACATATGGGTAATGTATGAGCACATGTTATGACACAAAAACATGTATAATATATATATATACATATATGCACATATATGCTAGGGCACGGTAAACATAATACACATACATATGTACATATGTGTATATGCGTATGCATATATATATAAATATACACAGAATATATATTTAACACTTTATATATATATATATTATTTATCAACATGGTACTTCCCCGGACACCAGAGGCAGAAACCATGATTCTACACTCACGCCCCAGAAGGCTCCTCGTTGTCTGGAAACTCCGGATGAGAGATGTACTTCTTCTCGGCGGTCTCAGGGGAAGCAAACATATATTAGCCAAATGGGAAATTTACCTGTTTACTATGGGACCCCCCTAAGAGCAATAACTGTGTTATCCCCTTCATAATATCTTGGAATAAAGGTAGAAGGGTAACAAGCCCAAACCACATAGGGGGGCCAACAAGACCCAAACCACATATATTGTTTATATTATATCATCAAAATAAAATAATATACACACATCTATGAAATATATTTACTTACTTTAGTTGCGTTTAACAACCCCAAACCTTCTTCTTGATCAGCTCGTCCACCAAAAGGGTATTGCCATGGTACTTGACCAAAAGGTCCTTGGTTGGTCAACATTTGCTGCAATGCACACCATACCCACAATATTGGTATGCCCTAAAGCCACCAAAACTCCAACAGATTTTGAAAACAACATTTGAAACCCTGTTTTGTAAAAAGATAGCTAAGGGTCAGCCTTTGACAGGTATCCATCCTTACCACCCTGGGTGTTGGTTGTAGTCTGGGAATCACGGATCACAAGGGTGCTGGACAGCCAGTCCCCGTTGCATCTTTGAAATTCTTGGAACAAAGCCCTCATCTTTGCTTTGTCCTTTGATGCTTCGTGGAACTTCTGGGTCACTTCCTTGGGTGCTGTGGGATGTCGGACGCTCCTGTGAAATTTCATGTACTGTGCCCTGTCATCTGCGGAATTTTCTGCCAGGCGAGATGTAGGTGGTGTGTGTGGGGGTGGGGGTGGTACTAACGGCTGCGGTGTTGGTGCTGGCAGCTGGGGTGGTGTTGGCTGCTCCACAGCTGGTGTGAAGGGTGGGGCTTGCGGTGGTGCCGTGGCAGATGCCGACCCTGGTGTCACTGGCGGTGCAGGGTGGGATGCAGGTGTTCCAACCACTGCTGGGGATGGAGGCATCGGTGAAGCTGATGCAACTTCTGCAGAGGCAACAGTTGGTGGTGCTGCTGCTGCTGATGCTGCTTTTGCTGTCGCCGGTAGATCTGCCCCATCCACAATGGCTGGTGGGGTCATTGCCAGAGGTGCAGGGGTTGGCATCCCCAGTGTGGTCGCTGCTGCTGCTGGGACAAGGTGGGGGGCTGCAACTGCAATGGGCTCGGTTTGGAAGGCCCCTTTGCAAACCACAAGTGGGAAATCTGACACCTGAGGGGTTCCATCAATCTCACCTCGCTCATTCGCAAATGTAAAGATTGTGTTGTGGTTGTATGCAGCCACCACAAAACATGATCTCCAGTCAGAGCGGTGTCCAACATTGGATCGAATCAGGTGTTTCCAGTTGAGGGGATCAAGTACTGTGTACAAGGCTTCTGTTGGAGCTGGTAGGTTCAACGTGGGTGGCGGCAGTGGGCGTACCAGAGGCTCCCTGGACATGGGGCTCCGTTTGAACCTCGACCAAAACTGAAGCAAGCGGGGGTCAGGTGACTGGGGTTCGGGCTCCAACGGTGTTTGTGTTGCTGCCAGGGCGATGGGAGCTGGTGCCACTGCCGTGCTGCCAGGTGGTGCTTCTGCTGATGCTGTGGCAGGTGTTGGAGTCAACACATGTGCGGGTGCAACAACAGGTGTTGGTGTTGCTGCCGGGGCGATGTGAGCTGGTGCCACTGCCGTGCTGCCAGGCGATGCTTCTGCTGATGCTGTGACAGGTGTTGGAGTCAACACATGTGCGGGTGCAAGAACAGGTGTTGGTGTTGCTGCCGGGGCGGTGTGAACTGGTGCCACTGCCGTGCTGCCAGGCGGTGCTTCTGCTGATGCTGTGACAGGTGTTGGAGTCAACACATGTGCAGGTGCAACAACGGGTGTTGGTGCTGCTGCCGGGGCGATGGGAGCTGGTGCCACTGCGGTGCTGCCAGGCGGTGCTTCTGCTGATGCTGTGACAGGTGTTGGAGTCATCACATGTGCGGGTGCAACAACAGGTGTTGGTGTTGCTGCCGGGGCGATGGGAGCTGGTGCCCCTGCAGTGCTGCCAGGCGGTGCTTCTGCTGATGCTGTGAAAGGTGTTGGAGTCAACACATGTGCGGGTGCAACAACAGGTGTTGGTGTTGCTGCCGGGGCGATGGGAGCTGGTGCCACTGCCGTGCTGCCAGGCGGTGCTTCTGCTGATGCTGTGCCGGGTGCTGCAGTCAACACATGTGCAGGTGCAACAACAGGTGGCGTTGGGGTCACAACAGCTGGTGTGCTGTGAGCTGGTCTTGCTGCCACTGGGGTGACAATCACTGGAGCTGCTTCTGCTGTGGGATGTTCTGGTGTCTTCGGCAGTGAAAGGTCATCAGTGGACTTTCGTTGCATGCAAGCCAAGTAAGCCCTTGTCTTGGGAGTTTGCTGTGTCTTGTCAAAACCCTGGGAATGCTCTGCTGCTTGTTCAGGCGACTTGCTGGTATGCACAGGCTCTGGTGTTTCCATGTTGTCATCATCAACCACAAGTGTGTCGTCTAGGGTTGCTTGGGGATGTGGGTCGGTCGTGACAGGCACCTTCTGTGGTGTTGCTACGGCTTGCATTTGAGAAATGCTGATGCCACCAGCAGTTGCCGTAGCCACCTTGCAGTTTTTGGACAGGATCGGTGCAAAGGTCTATCGTTAAATTAGACTGATGCAAAAACAAAAGTTTCTTCCAGATTGAAACCATAAATAAAAAACTGAAACACGTCAAGCCACTGTTGCCTTCAAGGCATTATTCCCACCAGTTTCCCCCGATGAGCTGGAGGACACGCCTCCTGGATTGCCACCACCTTGCAGGAATGGCAGGTAGCGTAAGCCATAGTATGCACACGCACAGGCACTATATATATATGAGTATTAGATTATATATTATACAAATATATTGTGTAATATTAAAACACTAGTTGTGTATATCGATATATACATAATTATATATATATATATATCGCTGAACATATTATATATTATACACAACCTCCGGGTGCTAGAACAACCCTATGGGTTCCCAAAACATTTGGCTTATAGTGGTGGTACCCAAAGAATCTACTAACTAGCGTGGAAGGACTACAGTATGAACAACCGCATGTTATACCCATGTTATATAAAGTCTTACGGGGTGCCAAGTTGTTCTGTTTCACATGATGCTCCATAGAAACCCAAGCCTGTAGTTGAAAAATCCAATGCCCGGGGCTGCAAATCATCAGACGTTGCACCCTTCTTCACATTCTCGGGGGTCACCTGGGTAGACGGTGTTTTGGTCACATCGGTGCGATCACGCTTAGCGGTACTGTTGTTGACCACCCCTTGCATGAGTTTTAGCCGACGCTGCCCATTCTGCATGGCCATTTGCGCCGCCTGCAGGGGTGGCATCTACAAGACCAAAGGTATTTCCCATGGATCAAGAGGCACTTTGACGGGTGGCTGGGAACCAGTACCATTAAATATTGGGAGATAACATCAGTTAACCTTACTTAGTGGGATTCCTTGCCAAAAAGTTTAATGTCGAAACGCTTTCTGATCAGTTAGTAACATAAGTGTTCCCTAATCTTGACTGCATATCACGGCTTCTGAAACGTCTAGTTGACTGCTACTTAAATTGGCCTTCACCAGGTCTGGATCAGGCAACGACATTGCTCTAAAAGCAAGCTCCGGAGTCCATCCAAGCACAAATGCTGCAATAAGATGAACAACAGTCATTTTAATGCATGAACATGCGGGCAAATCAGAAGCTGACCTTGCATATGTCATGTCCCGCAGTCTGACAGCTGGGCTATGAAGAATCTAAGAACCACAACATCTTTATATTCTGGATACGAACCATGTTTGCCAATGCGGGACATAACTTCGTATAATCCCAAGTCACCTAAGTTCGAAGGGTTGAGTTGATGCATCCCAAAGTTGGTGGCTGTATTGAACCGGACCACAGGTTTGAGATTTAACAGTAACATCATTTTTCAAAGATTTTCAAAGTCAATACTTGTAAATATCAAGGGTCATCCATCCCAAAAAAGTACTGTTCATAGCCCATCATGATCATTTCCAAGCTGTCACGGTCCGTCACGGAAAATCACGCAAAATCACGCGGCGGCACCCGGTTCCGACAAACGACCCAATTTTAAGTAGGGAAAAGTAAATTGAAATTGAAAAATCACGAAAAATCACGGAAAATCACGCGAAGTCACGCGGCGTCACGCTCTGCTCCCTAGCCCACCCAGAGCCCCCACTAGGCCCCACCAGGTCCCACAAGGGTCCCGCCAGGTGTGTCCAATCGACCCTGAGGTCATGCTGGCATGTCAACACCCTCAAAATGTCATTTGTGAGCTTCAAAGGGTCTACCATCATCAAACTTTGTTGCAAAATACGCTAGGTTGTTTGCATGTTGAAACAATATCATTGAACAGAGATGGGGTATGAGTGCAAATGTTAAGAAAAACATGAATTCTTTCAAAAAATGCTGTGCTAATCTGTGTTGGGCGAGCTATATTAGCCTGATAAAGTTAATGTTTGCACAGAACCCCGCTTTAATAACATAACTCATACCAAAAGAACTCAGGGATGTTTTAGTAATTGGGTTTCCAATGTAATATTGTTGTGTTCCAAACTGGTGTCCCACATGTTCCAAACCAGGTCTGTGGATACCTGCCACGGGCAGCATTTAGGCTAGTTCTTGAAGGTCTCAAGTATGCAATGCAATGTGCTTGCATATCTTAATTTTGGCTATGCGTAGTTCGCATTGCCATGTTTTCGGCGAAATCTGCTAATTAGCGGTGACAGCAATTTTGGTCCAGCCCAAAAAGCTGTTTTTAACTGGCAATATGGAAGATTCCATATAGTTGTCTTTTTGTGTCACCCTCAAAAGGCTGAAATTAAAGTGCACTATGCTGGTCAGCTATAGTGTCACACCGCCTTGCAACCGCTTCAGGATCGCATTGCAACCTACAATGGAAGGCCAGGTTGGGCATGGAACCTGTTGGCTGCAATCTCCTCCAAAAGGAACTGCCGAAGAGCTGGTAAGTCAGCATGTTTCCAGTCCAAGGGCTGCTCCTCAGCAAAGCATGGGATGATAAGAGGCCAAATACAAGACGGCTACGGCTATAGGTATGGGTCACCTAAACTACAACCCTTTAAGTAGACCACCCAAACTCATCAAAAATTGGTGTCATTGCTCAAGGTTAGTGCAAGTGATGCCCTTATCGTTAAGTCCTGAAAATTAAATGTATAATCTCCAAATATATACCCTCATAGGACAGTGGTGGACTATCGTTAGTGGAATTTCGGTTTGTAATGTGCATATAGAACCGGACCCGTTTTTAATCAGGTAGATAAACTGTTTGGCATAGGTGAAGTTTAAACTCATCTTTCCAACAGTTGGGTATAGTAATGCGATTATACCTTACTCAGTGGGCCATCTCCCAAAAATAAATTTCAAGCTTAGGCATTGGTTCAGTAAAATACTTTAGTATATAATATCTCGAGTTTTTCTGGTATACCAATGGTACGAGCACAAGCATCAATAATCCTGTAGTTTGTTGCAAGATTGAATTTCATTCTCAAGTGGCCCTTAAAGAAGCCCCCCCTGCAAGTTCCTCCAGAAGATGGGCCAGCAGTTCTAATCATTCTAAAATCCCACAATGGTGTTGACAACAGCAAGGGAAGGCATTGCCAACTGATAATCATGTGGTTTTAAAGATCAGAAGAACATTGTATGTGTATATATATATATGTGTGTGTGTTTTGTATAGATATATTTCTATATATATATACATACACACCACATATTATATACATATAAGTATTGTATATATGATGTTGAATATATATATATATGTAAATATTGTTATTTCAATATATACATACAAATATAGATATATTATTTTCATGAGATGTAAATATTTATATATACCGTATGTCTTGTGTAAATATAACATTATAGTAAATATCAATTCAAACAACAACAAATAAATAGATTATAAGATATATATATATATATAAATGTGTGTGTGTGTTTAAATGCATATATCTCTTTGTCTTACTACCGGTGTACGGAGCTTTGGCCGACAAGATGAGGAATCAGACCTCAACCTTTCGAATTGTCATGTGCTGTCGGACGGATGTGGCAGCATGGCAGTGTCACTTGCTGACAATGTGCGTGCCGCGTGGTTGCGCAGTTCATGAACGGCATGGCGACCGAAAACCCTTACAACAAGACTAGGGTCATGATGGACGAAGGCCACAATGTGGCCCAGGTAGCAGTGGCTATGAACAACCACATCCGCTGCGTGAGCAACGGCACGGGTAGTTTTTTTTTAACATTACTGGCAATCAGTTTTGATCGAATTTCCCCAAGAATGATCATGCTCGGACCCTGCCAATTAAAAGACAGGGAAAGAAAATGACGTTTGAGTAAACTGCAGTATTGGGAACTTTAACCTGCCTAATGTCAACACACCCCAAAAAATACCACTAACAAGGTATCATTACATCCAAGCATCAAAGCCCTTAGGGCCTTCTAGTTTCCACAGAGATCGTTGTCGCTGTGCAGCAAGGTGCGATGCTGAAACCTCACAGTGGAGCTGCCGGAAGTGTTTGCACCAGGTGTGGTATCCAAGTGGTGTGGCATGTACAGGTGACAGTATTGGGAAAAACAAAATGGGTGCTGATAGTGAACAACAAGCAACTGCGCCCTTTTTAAATAGTTGAGCGACGCGCTTTCCAAACTCTGGTGTGTAAGCTCCACTTTCTTTCAGCCTTTTTCCTCCAGTAACCCTCACCCGTCCATCCGGTAATCTCTTCTTGGTATACATGCCGGCCGATGACTCCCTCAATGACTTTTGTTCTGCTTGTGAAAGCCGGCATTTAAGTTCTTCAAGCAATGGCCTTATGGGAAAAGATCAAACAGAGTTTCTCTTCAACTGATGGCATCGGGAAAACCTAGACATGAATTAAACATCCCTAAAATGAATGTTATGATGAAAACTTCGAAATAATAAGATAAGCCACCATGATCCAAACAATGCTGTAGGTTTACTACAGAAGTGGTTAAATGCCCCCATCCACGTTCGCAAGTACCACGTAGGTGCCATGTTGGTCATGACGTGGGCCACGTAGGGGCACTCGGGAAGACAGCTTGAAGATGGCTGTTCTACCTCAGTGAGAATGAATTTCAGCGGAAAACAGCTGTGTCAAACCACAGAATATACGCGGTGACTGTAGCTAGATACATGTGCATAGTCCCCCTGTAGATGAACAACTAGCCCCTGTATGAAGAAGTCCCAGCAACATCTACCCCATTTGCATGATAACCAATATTTGAGGATGTTATACAATGATATTGTCAGACAGGGTTTGTGGGATGGAGCAGAAATATATTACGAAAAATAGGATATCATTTTTGTTGTTCCTAGAAAATCATTTTCATGCATGTTCGTTTTGGTGGTTGCCCCCGGGCCCCTGCCAGGGAGACTCGAACTTTACCCACGAGGCCACTAGCAACGGTATGGGGTTGTGGTGTGATATTTTTTATTAGATGCCAACTTAGCTTCAATATATGAACTCCCAGCTGCAACACATTTCCTAAAATTAGGGCTTGGATAAAGCAGTTGATGGTCGTGGTTTTGAAAGGATACAAGGACGGGAAAGTGTTTGGGGTAAGCATTATTGTTAAATCGATATCAGTTGTTGGTGTTTCCCCGATTTTTTATGATGACCAAAAACTATATACCCAGACCCCAATGCCAATTCATACTAGTGACAGACCACCAAACACCATTAACAATGGCCACCATGGCCAATAGAGCAAAGCGGGCTGCTAAACAATTAGCAACCCGCACCCCTTCCAGCCCTTCATCTCCGAAAATGCCATGTTCGCGGCTGCGTCGCTTCGTCGTAGATGCACTTATCCAAACCCAACTGGCCGTAGTGGTTGGGATTTCACCAAGGACACAAGGGCACCCCAACGATGTAGTCAACTACACTTACTTTACCCCATATGTAAAAAGGAACTTGCGCTGCTAACTTGGAGGGACCAAAATGAAACAATGAATCACCACCATGTGGGTTAAATCCCTTGTTCAAGATATATATTATATAATGTATTTCTCAAAATGAAGGATGCTCCAAAATATTCAAAAATAATCCCTTTTAGGTATTTTCGAGCATCCCCCATTGTGGAAATACCAATGCATAAATCATGGTCCATTGGTTTGGGGGTGTGAAGCAGTCAAGCTGCCAAAACCACTTTTCCATGAAGTAGACATAGTCCCCACCATATAGGCTTGTGGGTCGGGTTGGATTTCTTTAAATGATGACTAACACCTTCAGTGTATTTTTCAACATAGCTAAACTCAAACCCGGTTGCCTAGCACAAGGGTTGCCGCCCCATATCATTCCATTGGGCTGCACTCGAAGCAACCGGAGCAAGGCTAGACAGAACCCACGGGAAGACGTCAAGTCATGCAAGACCTTGTCTTTCCTGATATCCATTGCACGACACTCGATGCCATTCAATCCTCAGCTGGTGCAAGTTTACAAGAACCATTTCATAGGAAGGTTTAACTATCTCCCAGGGGTTGGTAACAACACTTGTCATCCCATGCGGTGTGAAATATCATCCTTTGTGAATTAAACAGCAGAAACATGCTGTTGTTTGGGATGAAAGGTGTATCCAAGGAATGTTTGTGTAGCCAAGTGTCTGCATTGTCGGGTCAGCTCCTGCTCCCCGCTAAACAACTCCAGCATTTGCAAGTCCTCATGGGCGAAGAAATGGGGCCATTTTGACCATTTTGAACCCACAGCATTATTTACTTTGAAATGGTAAGAAAGGGGATCATTTCATTTTGGGTTTAGGACTGGCCTCCGCAAAACGGCACACACACACACCTAAAATAACATAAGGACAATTAAGTAGAGGGCAATCATTTTTCACATTTCAAGACAGACCCCATCTGTAAACCAATGTGCTAGGGTATCACTAGTTTTGAATAATAAATATGTATATATATATATCGTTATATTTATGGGACCATCTCCATCCGACTTGATGCAACCCAAGGGACTTGCATAGGACCATCACCATGCTCAGCGGCCCAAACTTGACAGCAATAATCCACCAAGTGAATCCTAAGCCGAGCCGGATGTCAAGGTAAAGTTACTCGATGATGTACATGGTTGGGATCAAATTGTTTCCAGAAGGTGAGTTGATCAGACTTGGTTTCGGTATAGCGTACATACATATAATATACATAATATAGGTAAGATAATATATATATATATGTATATGGATGGCTTGACGACCCACTGTAATGGTGAAGTATAAACAACCATCAGACATAACATAAGATGCATCGAAGAATCAGCAGGACTGGTGCTCCCCAAAATAGCAGTGCACATGCTTTGCGCTTGGAGAGGCCCAATGCCATGATGGCGAATGGATTCAGGACAGGCTGTGGGATCCGATTGGATGGGTCTCAGGTGTCACTAGGAGTATCTAAATCAGCAGAATGAACGCATTGCAGAGATCATCCACAAGAGAAAACTGACATAAGACATAAGTAAAATATTGAGCGAGGTGGCCACAACTACAATGGTATGCTAATTTGGCTCCACAACACATTTTGGTCGTGAATATGTTCATTAAGCTGTCGAACCTTGACCAATACTACTCGCAGTTTTTCACAGGCTTCCGGGGCATGGGAGTCGGCCACGTCTTGTGTGTAGACACACAGCCTATGCCACATTCATCTAGCAAAACTAGAAGACACCCTGGTCACACCACCCCGGTTAAGATATGTGAACCATTGTGGTATATTAATATTTTATACAATCAAATAATAATATTGTTGTGCACAAACCATGTGGAGGACCCCTAGGGTGTGACAGCATTCTCTGGCAAATTCACCAACCTGCCAGTTTCTTGGCTAAGGTAAAGTTTTCAGCCCAGCCCTTCTTTCGAATTGACAACGTCGACCCTCCTTTCTTGTTCACCCGGATGGACTCATCAGCTTCCTTGTTGGTCACAGCTGAGACGTAGATCTGATCCAACGTCCACCTGGGAAAAACACTCGGCTAGAAACTTAACCTGGTTTGATTGGGATATTATTGTTTTTGAGGAGTATGTATATATATATACATGTTCGTAGTTCAGTAGCACATACTCAACAGGATAGGTGATGGGTCATTGTTTACAGGGAAAGTGTCAATTGAATCACTTGGGAAACCTATATTGTCACAAAAAAAAACGCTTTTGATGCTACCTGGTGGGTTCAAGTATATAAAATAGCCAAGTAACAGAATGCCTACAGACCCGCATTTCTTATCATCTGGAGGGGGCAATGTGAAGGACTTCTTGCTGGTGGGGTCAAAGTCAGCAGGCACAGGAATAGCTGCCGCTCGAAGCAAGGGAGCCTCATTTAACACAAAGGCGTTATAAAGCAAAATGCCGCTGGTGTTGAATCTTTTTTTGTTCGACACCCATCGAGAATAATAAAAATGACTTGGTATATATATATATATGAAAAACATCGATGCTAAAGATGTCCGGCAACCTTCTCAGACCACATCTTTTGCAATTCACTCTGAGTAAGATAGTTGCGCCCCTTTTTAGGTGCCACTTCAATGTTGGGGTCCCCACCAGCAGGCTCACCAGAGTCGGAACCTCCCCCTTCTGGTTCAGGGATTGGATCATTCCCATTGCTCTCACCAGCAGGTTCAGAAGGTTTGGGATCAGCCACGGAATTGTCAACAGCACGGCCTCTCCCACGACCCTTTCCACGCCCCCGACCGGGTTTCGAGAACTTGTTCTTCACCTTCCCATCACTCTGTGCATTCTTCAGGAGCTGCTCTGCATTCTGAATCTTCTTTGCCTTCTCGGCCACCAGCTGTGCCTGGTAAGCATCAGGGGGGTTCTCCATGAGCTCAGTCATTTCAAGGTCGGTCTTGTCGGGCATCTCCGGTGGAATAGCTTCCATGCAATGCATCTCCTGTAAAGGGATGTGGAACCTTAAGCACATATATAAGCATTTTTTGGGTTGGTATACGTATAGATCTGAAACAAGAGGTATCAGATATTTTTGTCATAAATGGAAAACAATTTTTATCTTACAATAATTACTTTACTTCGAGTGATCCCCACCATGACATATTACGGTGAAGATCACATAGATACCAGCCACTCCCTTTGCATTCTATCTGGCATATCTTCTGGCATTCTACCTGGCATATTTTCTGGCATATGTTCTGGCATATCTTCTGGCATTCTATCTGGTATATCTTTTGGCATCTCTTCTGACATTCTATCTCGCATTCTATCTGGCAAATCTTCTGGCGTTCTATCCGGCAAACATTCTGGCACTTTATCTGGCATATCTTCTGGCATTCTATCTGGCCGTTGAGGTCCAGCAGTGCCCACTGAGCTCTGACGGTCCCAGGTTGAGGTCCAGCGGTGCCCACGATCGGAAGCCGGCAGTTGAGGTCCAGCAGTGCCCACTGCGCGCGGACGTTGGCGAAGAGTTGGCAAGGCGGAAGTGAACATGGGAGTGGATGCAGAGGTGGTGGAGGAGAAGCTGGAGGACGAGGAGGAGAGGGAGGAGGAAGAGGAGGAGGAGGAGAACAACTGTGATAAAATCTAACAACCCTCACCTGGCAGGTGGGGAAATAATCAATAAAATGCGTATCCCTTAAGATTACCAATTGGGTCCTTGGCAGCTTGACGACGGTAACCATCCACCTTGGGATCCACAGCCACCTCTGGGGCAGCATCGTCACACACAAGGTCATCATTCATGAGCTTTTCCAAGTCATCAACAAGCTGTTGCGTTTCCATCTCATCAGGGTTTGGGGCCTGAGGAGCCTTGAATGCCAAGGCTGGATTTCCACCCTTCAAAAAAAGAATGCTAACTTTAAACATATCTTCCAATTAAGGAATACTACTGGTGGGCTACAAATTGTAAAATCATGTGCAATAAAAATGGGATATGTTCACAACCCCAGGCAAGGGACCTTCACTTTGTAGCGACGCATGGGAGCCGCTTTGGCCTTCACTACAGAAGGGGGTGTAGCACTGCACGAAGACGGAGTCGATACATCCTGCTCATCACCATCCTACAGGGTGGATAAATATACATATATATATATATACATAATAGTTGTCTAAACAACTTAAATTTGGGTCCCCCACTAAGTCCTGCAAAGACGCATTCGCCAGAGCTGCTTCGATGCCATCATGTGGAGATTCTCCTGCAACAGGGGTTGTAAAAAGTAGACACCTCAAAAATAGACCTGCTGTATTGTGGAACTGACACTCCTTAAAACAACTGAATTGATGCCCTGTGTGGCCGGGACTACAGGATTGGATGACCAAGTTCGTGGTGCTCCCTGGGTACTAGGGTCTGGAAATGGGCCCAAATTTGAGCGACCATGCTTGGCGCGCTGATGAAGACACCGGGACATCGATTCATGGCAAACACCTATCACCCTCGGCTCGGGGGACAAAGAATTTGGCACCACCCCCACCTGACGCGGAAATGATGACTTCCATCGATTCCTTCAGCATCTTGATCTTCAAAGACTTCGATGAGCTGCTACGGCGACACAACCGGAGGGCATGAACGAAGAGGCATCTGATAGGGGGAGCCTGCTTCACAGCCCAATCCTAGTAGGGAAATCCAAATTGATTCAAATTTAAATATATAATAATTATAATATATGTTGGTATCAAACACATATAGTGTAAGAGTTCGAGTGTCATTTGTTTTCAGTCCCTGTCCTTCAAGGTTCGGCCATACCCCTTGACTTTCTGGAAGATGCCGTAGCGTTTTGCCAAAACGATCAGACAGTCCTACGAGGCAAAGCTATGGGACAATATATATATATATATAAAAAAAGGTGTGTGGGCATAGGGTTTGGAGGTTCTAGCCTAACACAATATCCCTTGGCTGGGTATCAAGCCATAAAAACTACATATCTCATATAGAAATATATGCTGTTAGGAATCAACACCCTGTCCCAACACAGTTGTGCCAGTGTCCATCCGTTCAACATCTTGGATCAACATATAGGCCTTGAGCCTATCTTGTGCCAACAGAAAAAACAGTGCGTGCACAGCAACAGCTGACTTGCAACAGAGACATCAACAGGCTGCCTTGGAAATTTTACATATATATATACACATATATATATAGCTGTATGTGGTTAATTTGAAGATGTTATGCTTGGAATATAGCTTGAACTACCTGCAAGTTCTTTTGTGTATGTGTACAACCCTTCTTGTTGAGTATATCATTTATGATCAGTCCTGATGAGCCTTCATCGTTGGCACCATGCAGCTACCAGTGCTGGCGAAGTATTCGAGTGCAAATTGCCAATGAACTTCCACCTCAGGTGGCCATACCCAAGTGACCTTGGGGAAAACAACAAGTAATCTTATGTCATATTATGTTTGGTTTACAAACAGCCAGTCATCTTTCCTGTATGGTCTTAGGGTAGTTAGTGGGTGTAATATATATATATATTAAAAAAATCTTGTGGAGATGGTATATGACAAAACAACACAATGAATTCAAGTTAAAATGGCCAAACCACCATCTCAGCGGATGCAGGCCCATCTTTGGGAACCACCAAAACAGTGTTGTCGGCATCGTTCCGAATGCGGTCAGCATGCTCCATGAAATAGCTATTGAGAAAGTCCTTCAGGGTTCCCAATGGTGAGATGTCCTATGTCAGGTTTAAGAACACCCCTAAAAAATAACCCTTATGTTTTCAAATGTGTTTGTCCTCCAAAATGAGGCGTTGTGCTGATGGTGGTCCAGACATGATCCCCGCAGCTGAACCAAGGTATATAGCACAACGGCCCCGGCACAATCGCGCAAGGGGGCTGACCAAAAAAAATTGTCTGCGGGTCATGGGCAGGACATAAACCCATGAACTCTTGTTCAAAAAAAATGGTGCACCCAACATAAAAAATAACACCTGGTAATATCATATTCTAATATCTATAGGGCGAGTATTCCAATAATGGTTAATTAAGGGAATTAAATGGGTTCCCTTATCGTTCCAGGCATGCAGTGGCATGTTCCAAACAAATATGCATAACACCAAGCACGCAGGATGCACCAAGAATCGTTTCATCCCCAAAACTAAAGTCAATCCCAATAATTTAACTAATCGTGACCCCCATCATACTGTTTAAAAACATAAGATTGTCGACCGCACTGCAAGGCTGTGGGGGGTAGGCGAACCTCCCCACTTCTTCAAAGGTCCAACTGGCTTCTGAGAAGCGCCACATGGCACACTGGGTTCCTCCCTTCGAGCCCGCTTCTGGGCATCCCTGTGTAAGGCTATTGCACGTTTCATCCTGGTGTGTCGTATTTGCCAATATATTAGATATTTGGATGACATCATGGTGAATTGAGAGCATTTGGGGGTTGAGACACACCAGGATGATCCATCAACAAAGTCAACCCATAGTGTACCCTTATCACAAAGCATATGCACGAATGAATTCATAATGAGATAGTTTTGCGATGTTTGGTTGAACATCACAATATCATGCGCAATGCGCTGTCAGAGCAAGAATGGCAGAAAACCTGCCCTTTCCGACAAACTTTCCGACAAAACATAGCCCATTCCGACAAACGACCTTGAAATTAAGCTTTTACGGAGATGACCTTGTATTTTAGGTACATTGCCGTTTTTTACTTATTTGAGGCCACAGAGCCTCAGGGATATATACATCAGCAATATCTCTATATGAAGCATCCAACTATAGATATACCCAATGGAAAATATCCATTCTTATCCATTGATTAGTCATTGATTATTGTAATTCAGCCAGATTATACAAGGTGTTGCCCCCAATAGTTGTAAGTTCTTTTATAAACCATAGCTAGTATATATATATATATTAATCATATATATATCTATACTATAAACCCAACAGTTATTGGAAATATATCATCTTAGCAAAGATTACATGGGATTTTCTAGGGATGTAACCATTTGCTACAGGGACTTCCCAATAAACCGAACGGCTGAAGCCAATGTGGATTCCACTTGGCTGAGCCAATCCCCAGGTGGGCGAAGCCAAGCGCGATTTGTCCAACTACCTTTCCGAGGCCTGTCGACTTTTTTGAGCTTGGGAGTGGTTCGGAAAAGCCAAAAAAAAACATGTTCGATCGGTTTAAAATCAGAGAACATTAACTCTGGTACTAGTTTTTTTTTGATGGTAAGATATGGACAGATGGTGTTGTTGGATCTTCGGGGGTTTAAAGTTGTTGATGTACTGGATATACTCGTGTAGCCGAAGATCATTTCTTTGGCGATTAGGTGATGCCAAGAGAATGCAGATGATGTCATACACACAATGATGTAACACATACACAATGACTAGTAACAGCAAGTGAACACGGTTTCTCTGTATGATTTACACTAATTATATATGGAAAGATATGGAACGTATTTTCGCACAGCTCAAAATGAAGGCTTTAAGCATTTTCACTGGGTAAATGGATATTTGACAAGTATTCACAAATGAGGTATGTCCCAATGTTATTCCAATGATTTTTGGACCCAGCTTTGCCAATCATAGTATCATTGGTCCAAGTGTGCTGCAGCGCTCATAGGCGGCCAGCATTGTCTACGAAAACGACTTGCTGCGAAGCATCGCCAATGTGTTGCTCGGCGCTGTGCAGGCTTTTTAGCATGATCTCTATAGAAAAGACATCGATATCCTACGAAAATAGTGGTGAAAAAAATAGTGGGAAATATAGTGATTTAATGGCTATAATAATAATAATAATATATTTCACTATATTTAATAGATTTTAATAGTGATTATTTTATTTCAATTGTCAATGGCTTAGATTTTAATGCATTGAAATAGTACTTGTTCGAATCTTCCTATGAAAATGGGATGAATACAACCATAATAGAAGTGGTTAGCTGGTCAGTGGCAACGTTGAACACCCTGCAGGGTCCAATACAGGACATCGCGGAGTATTCATTTGAGCCATTAAAAATATCCCGTTTTCCCATCTCATTATACTAGTTGGTTGATAGGTTTCCCTACTATGGGCCATCATAGTCGCCAGTGAACCAGGTAAAATCCCCTATAGCAATCAATTAACCAGGGTATTTTTAATGGCTCATTTGGTTGCTGGTTTCAAGAATTCACGATTTTCCATACTATGTACCACAAAAACCCAGGGATGATAATCCAAAGTGACTCATATTTCAGTGCTGCCTTGAAATCACCAATCAGTATATCAATGGATAGCAGATGGATGCAGTTGGCTTTGAAACAAAGACAAATTACCAACATTTTTGCGTAATTATGCAGAACTAGAACTGGAATATTGTCAAACAGATACACATTTTCTGTACATGTGCAACAAAATTTAATGATCCTCACAGTAGCGTGACGGTCGGATGTTTCGATGAGCATCGGATGAACATGAATAAGATAGGTACATGGTTGCTATCACCACTTGCATGTGGGGGCAGGATCAAGGGGGTTGTATGTATACAGTGTACATATCTAAAATTATTTAGTAATAGTTAATTAATATGTTAATTAATCACATTTATATGTTATGTACATTATATTGTACATTATATATGTGAAACACTTGATTCCTGCTGGGAAATCCATCAGCCGTCGCCATGTCGACGAACAGAGGAAACCTGAGCAACTGAAGCTCAAGGATTTCAAGCTCAAGGTGCAGACGGCACTTGCAGTGGTTTTCCTTCCCAAAATATGGCAGTGTGTCAAAACCTTGTACCCCTGGTGAACATCAAAATAGCTGGTAAATGGATGTTCATCCCACTAAAAATGGTATTAATAGGTATTGATCCATACCCATATGGCAAACTGGGTCAAAAGCAAACGGTTTTTTTGGCAAAGCCCAAAATAGCTGGTAATTGAGTGTTCATCTGGCCCCAATTCCGGTACTATAGGTTTTGATCCATAGCCAATCATAGCCAATCATAGCCAATCATAGCCATATCAGGAAAAACATGCGAGCTTTGTTGACTCTGTTGACACAACGTGTTTGCTGATTTGAACGCTCAGCAGTTCATGCCACATTTGGTGTTGGTTCATTCATGTTGATACCAGCCTTTTGGGATACTCGCCACACCCGAGTTGGGACTTTGTTGATAAATGTCTTAGGCATGTGGTTTGCAACTTGTGATGTTGTAGCTAGTGCACTCTTTCGGGGCACTTGCCAAGTCAGCAATTCTACATCGTGTGCAAAGATATTGTTTGAGGCAAGCAGTATATATATATATATGGGTCATATATATATATACAAAGGACCTATATAATGAACCTATTCCAGACTTAAATCAAAATGCTTGATAGTAGGGTCAATTTCATAAGCCTTCAGCGTCAGGTCTCGGTCCCTGCCAGCTGGTGAATCCACTGGTGAATCCTTGGAACAATGAACGGGAAACCATGGGGTTTTCCGTTATTAGTACAGCTAACCATGGTGTTATGTTAATGGAAAAGCCATGGCTATATATGATTTTATATCCTTATATCCTTAAACCATGGGTTTAAAGCCTCGTGTCAAATCATCTTAAGTTATTTTAAAGCTGATGTTCCCGGGGAATGTCGACGCCCTGGTAATCTTCAGGATAAGGTGACCTCAGCGAAAGCCATGGCAGCGGCCACTTTTTTGCAAGGGCCGGGGCTGCGGAAGTCACCGGGGAAAAATGGGACTCCAACCATGAAACATGCGAGAACATTTGGATTTAAGACAGAAACATGGTATTTTAGTCAATTTATGATGGCTAACTTGGTTTATAACTGATTCTAGCTATAGGGTTTAGGGGAGATATATCATGATGTATGGAACTAGTTCTACAAAAAAAAGAATCTCTTTCGTTGATGTTTCCTGAAATCTCATGGACTTTAAGCATGTTTAAGCCATATTCTGTCAGTCAGTGGTAGTTTTATGGGCTTTATATACACCAACGGTACACATATCTGGTGGCTGGGTCATCCTATCCTCCCTATCCCAACCATCTTCGAGCAGTCCTTCTCCCAGTCCCCAGTCCCTGTGGATGTTCCGAAATCCTGCACCGGTTGATAGGTGGTTTATCCCATTATTTATACAATGTGAGGCCCCCAAAATAGCTAAGTTGGTTAACAAAAGCCCCAGTAACTATAGTTATTTGCGTACCATAAACCATAGTTATTGAAGTTATAAACCAACTTAGCTATCTTGGGGGCTATCCCATTATTTATAGGGTTTCAACAGTTTCAACCATCCTTTTGGTGGTGCAGGATTTCGCAACCACCCAGCGTATGAACCCCAATTCATAGCTCGTCTTTGTGGATGTTCATCCTCTAAAAAAACATCCCTTCGGATGAACGCCTTGAGAATCTATCCACAGAAAAACGATCCCAAAATGACAATTTTTTTCCAATTGACTTTCAAAACGTGTGCAAACATTACCCTCTGATAATTCATAGCCATGGACAAGGTTTTTTGTCTGAGCCAAACGTAAATCATCGAACTATGTTTTTTTTCCTTCCATAGGTACGTTAAACAACAAAAACATAGGATATTCGATGTTCAAAAAATTGGTTCTTTCCACTGGTTATTGTTTGCTTTTCGTCAAGAAAGCGTTGTTTTTGTTGGGCACCGGCAACCATGGCAGCCTGGCTCCGAGGCCAAGCAGTTGGAGAAAGAGGTCAGCGAGTTGGAGTCCGAACGCACCAAGCTGAAGCTGAGGCCTTTCTCGTCGAGGGATGATGGGTTGTGACAGGAAAAACCATAGGAAAACCATAGGAAAACCATAGGAAAATGGTGGTTGAAAGACTTTTTATGGTGATTAATGGGATTTACCCTCTGAACTAACATATGGAACATCACCATTTTATAGCTGGGTAAATCAAGGAATTAAATGGCCATGTTCAATAGCTTTTTGTATGTTTACCAGAGGGTATGTTTCAAATGTCTATTTCAGAATTATGTACCTAGACCCTGAAGTTGGATATGTGTAACTATACCTGGCAATGAATCTGGCCCCCATCAACCAAGCGGTATGAGAGCAGGTGATGCTAAAGGTTCTCTTACCTCGGACGAGAAGTGGCAAATCAAAAAGAGGGCACAGTCAGCGACATCATAATGAAGAATGACCACAAGCAAAATGATGGCTGAGATATGTTGAGAGTATTTATCCACCGTTCAAAAAGTATTCCTGTTGATTTTAGTTTCTACTGACCACCATTGTCATTGCCATTCATTGCCCCTATTGACAATTGCCCACAGCGATCCACCTCAGCGATTGTCACGCTACTGTTTTCAGTTCCCCAGAAAGTCATTACCCTCCAGTGCTTCAAACAAGGCTGCCTGGGAAATGCCCGAACTGAGTGGGCATTCAAATGGGAAATCATCGAACTATCATCGAGCTAAATGGGGAATGGGGTACAGCACCATGTTTGATTCATGACACCGAAGGGGAACCATCAAATCATCAGTTTGCTTTGTTACTATCCATCTATCCGATGAATTTCCCGTGATACTCGCATGAAACCATGGAGAAAATGTATTTGACCAACAGTGATGGTTTTAAGTGGTATACCCGGGGACATCCAGTTGTGAGAATGAGATACTCGGCAACTCTTAGGCACCTAGAATTGTTTAGGGAAGATATGGGAAGATTTAAGGGTTTACCCCTAGATTTAGGCAGTAAAAACCATGGTTTCCTGTGTTTGTTCTTGATTTTATCCAGAAAATCCAACCATTGATTATACAACCAGCCAAAAACTGCCAGATCTTCCTGAAAGTCGTCACCCAACCAGCTCCAAACTTTCCAGAACCAAAAAAACGAAGCAGTACCCAACTGGCGCCATGACAATTCCACATGTCCAGCCAAGGCTTTAATATATGTGGATTCCCTGAGATTCCATGGATGACCATAACATATATGTAACCATGTATTGGCAATTATAATTAGTAAGTTATTACTAACTATAACTATTGACAACCATACTAGTAAGCATTAGTAAGCCATGATAAGCCATGCAACTTGACATAATTTGACCATGGCACACGTGTTGCCAAACTCAGTCCATTGAGCACCGGCCGTCGTCTCCATGGCCGTCGTCAGGTTACGGCAGCTCAGCGAGTTGGCTGCAGAGATGCTGGATGAAATGTCGTTAGAGATGGGTCCGGCGGCCAGAATGTTTCCCTACATTTTTGTATCATGTATACATATATATATATAATATATAATATATTATTTATATATAATATATAATATATAATTATATAATTATATATATATATGTATATTATATATATATGTATACTCCATGTATATAATTATATATATAGCCATATGATTGTATATTGTGGTACTTATATGTTATAATATCCGAAAAAAAAAACATAAAGCAGGTTATTTCCCACCACTTCAGTAGATGTTTACTGTTCTATCTCTTTGGGGTTTACTGCAGCAACGTTTGGACGCGGTGCTCCAGCAAAAGAGCGTCTCGACGTATCCAGACAGTTTTAAAAAAAGTTCGAGATTAACATTTTTAATGTTTAGATCAACTTTCTTGCAGCATATATATATACATATATTATAGAGTTTGTTTAATTAGATACACATTCTCTCGATATCTATCCATGCTGCAATCTCTCCCACGACCGGTAAATCCAGCTATCTCTGGGTCGGTTTTGGTGCTAGCGAGCTTGTACTAGGATGGACATACAACCAAATACCCTAGTCAGTCGTTTATTCAGATTGAGCAGCGTTCAAAACCCCTGTTGATTTGATCACAATGTAGGAATTCCGTTCTTAACCAACCAGTAGGGAAGACATTTCGGATTTTGGACACTGCCAAATTGGAGATCCCTCAAAAACCGCTGAGGAAAGTGTCCTTGTTGCACGACCTTCAACCTGAACAGATGCTGCAACTTGAGGAGACCCCGTGGATGTTCATGGCCACCAGATTTCTTGGGCAGATTATCCTCTGGTAATTTTATTTAACATAGCCAACTGGAACATAAACCATTTAAATATATGTTTATAGATGATTTATCTATTATTTTTTCTTTACACCCATAGCTATGTGAGTTTACCAGAGGGTATCCTGAGCAGGAGCAATTTTGTGATTCCTTTATCTACTTAAGTTACTTTGGGAGCTACTCCATTTTGCCTGCTTTTTTTGCGCGCAATTCGGACCATGTGTTGAACCTAAGGACAAAGACATGGCGCATTTGTTTGCCTAAACATGAACTATTCTGTTCGTGTGAGCTATGGAACCAATATCTAAACAATATCTAGATGATTCGAATAGTATTAACATTATTAACCGTAACCTCTAAATGTTTTGAACATTTACCGGCTTAAACAATTCGTATGATATTTATATAGAATGATGAACCATCATGAACCTCAAAATATCACAATCGCCGTAGGGCTCAGCCAGGCACCCCACGTCCCTCACGTCCCTCACGTCCTCCACCTCCTCAACGTCCCCCAAATATACGTATTACACATATATATATATATAATTATATGTATTGGTATATATATATCATATATATATATAATACATATATATATACACATTTTTTATAATTAACCCAAGCAAGGAAACTTTGTTTATTTCTTCGGCACGGCCCTCAATGTCGACCCGACTCTTCCCCTTTGGGCTTGAAGAGTCACGTTTTCTGCTGGATCTAGAGCCCACCCACGTTGGATATCAGAAGGTATCAACCATCAAATGTTGGAGATAAATCACACTACTTGGGGTCAACTTCCATTTTTGCTTGATAAAAATGATTAAATAAATGCTGGGGTTACTTACTTGTTGATTCAAGCTCCATTTTTGGTGCTTAAACTCTTTGTGAAAAACTCGTTTTTTTTTGGTGAAGACGGCGCCCTTCGGATGATTCGTGATCAGGAGATCGCAGCTCGCATGCGCCAGGGCAAATTGGAGCTTCCGCTGGATGTGCCTTGAGAAATCACGGTGAGGATGGTGAGGATTGTGATGATTTGTGGAAACATGTGGAAACCTGGGTGGGTGATGCCTGATGGATTTGTTTTTTTACTTGTTCCCCCATAGCAACCGGTATAATGGGATGGGATGGTATATTTCAAGGCTCAATTAGCCCAGAAGGGATAAGAAAGTGGGAAGTTCTCCCAATAGGTTGGTGCAGGTTGAGAGATGTTGAGAGTAAAACTCATGCCCTGCTGCCTTCTAGTTTGGACATGAATTCACAGAAGGTGGGCCCCCAAGTGCTCCATCTATATAATTATATATCGCCCATGAACCCTAGAGACCCCACCCTGGATGACTCCTTTACTGCAACATCACACACTATGAAGGATCAAATAATCACTGCATGTCATTCTAGTTTGGACCATGAACACCGGCATGAAGACCATAAATCATGAGCAGTGACCACCCCGGACCCTTTAAGTTTCACGATGTGGCATGAAATTTGATCAACTTTGCACATGCAATGATGATATGATGTGGCATGATGGCATAGACTATGAAAAACTTGGATACACGAGATGTACATATATATATAATCATATGCTAGCCCCCTGGTACCTACCTTTTTAATTAAAACTTAGGTTTTCAAGATATGACTATGTGTTCTTTTCTTTAGTATTATTGCATGCTTTTTTCAATCAAATGGTTCACTTCCTTGTGAAGGAAGCTTTGCACATACTTGCACCAACACTTTCTTTAAAGGAATACCACAATCATTCTCTAAAATGGGTACTCGAAGGATTCCTTTCCCAAGGAATACTACACCTTCTATTTCCAACAATATGTTACTCTTCTTAAAGAAATATTGCAAAAAGTGCTACTACGCTTCTACACTTCTTTCAGAAAACACAGTACTGCATCCATTCAGGGTCTCTTTTTGAAACTCAAACATGTTCCAAGTACTAATGCATCTATTGAATTCTATTGAGGCGTTCTGCCCAAGCAATGTTGTATGTTAATAAAGGGATGCCCCACAATGTTTAAGGAATATATCACCATTTTCAATGGAACATTTCAAAAACAGTAATGATAGACTACATTGTCTTGTTCTAAATATGATACTGTTTTCAATGAATACTGCATAGACGAAGAGAGCTTTCTTATTGAAGTAATTCTGTGCTCTTTCAAGTCACTTTTCTTCAGAAGGGGCACTTTTAATCTCACAGAGGTAGCATTTGTGAGGTTTTTTCTTTAAACAAAGAGCACTATTACTATCAAAAAACAAGTGCATACGGACTCTAGAAGCACAATGTAGCAGTACTTTTGCCACATGTGCAGCTTGTTCTTTCAAAAATTCACCTTGTTTTCCATCAAACATAGTGTTACTTAGAGAAAAACATGCATGTTCTTCAAAGTAATGGCTACATTTTTGAAGATAGTCTTATTTTATTTCAAGAGATGTTGCATTTGATTGAAAGATGCCTTGTATGTGAGCGACGGCTCTTATTTGCGTATATGGAAAGTAGTATTCGGACGTACCCCGGTTTGTCAAAAACAGTATATTTAGCTTGTAAAACGAGGTAGGAACACCCCGAGAACGAGGTAGGCAAAAACGTTACGGGACTGGAGAACGAGGTAGGAACACCCCGTCAATTGCGTTATGTAACAAATATGGTCCGCAGCTCATGTATGTTGCAGGGACTTTTTGTGCAACGCATTGCTTCCTTCCAGAAGTATTGTACCAAGTACGTCATGAAATGGGTGTGTGCTCATGTTTTGAATTAAGCAATGCATATTTACATGTTTGAGAAACAAAGCAAACTACCTGATCGAAATGAAGAGCGATAAGTTCAAGAAAAGTTATTTTTTTGGAAAGGAATGCTACATATTAAAAGGAATACTATTTTTGCTTAAGGAATGCTACACCCTTTGAATGAAAGTATTTGTTTGTAAAGCCTGCTCTTGTCAGTTAGAACTGCTTCTTCAAGAAAGATGCATGCTTGATCTTTTTTGTAGTAATTACACTGCTTTCACTACCTTTTTCAGGTTTTGGAATCACTCGTCCCTACTTAATGGAAACTTTGCAGAGAGGTGGAGGTGGATTGAAGATTGGAGATTGAAGATTGAAGGCCTGGGAAAAACTTGTTCAATCCATATGCCCACTAAACTTAAATTCTGGATTGAAGAAATTCTTTTCCAGGCCTTCAATTTTCAATCTTCAATCCGGGATAAGAGACCTAAGAACCTAAGAACCTCAGATTTGCTCAAGAGTTTTGCGGGAATCTTAGATTATTTTTAAGTTCTTAGGTTCTTAGGTTTAGCCATCAATGCATTCAGAATGCATTATTCCTAGAATGCTATCCTTGAAGTTAAGTTCAATCAAACTCAAGATAATCCTTACTACACTATTATGTATACGGTACTACGGCCAAAGTCCAACCATGTAGATCAGTCACAAAACCACGTAAATACCAATACAAGTTCAGAACACGTAGGTACCGGGGTGTGTGCAGCTCCTGGTGTCCTCGCCGCTGAGGATCAAAGCCAGAAGTTGAAGGAAGAACGGGATGAGTTGAAGAAACGCTTGAGTATCTCAATATCTCCAGCGTATGGTGTTTGGGCACCATGTTTCTACGACGAAAGCGTCTTTTCACCATTCAGGGATGGGTCAAAACCTATGAAATTACCTGGTTGGTGGTTTGGAACATTTTTTATGTTCCCCAATAGTTGGGATGATTTTCTCCAATCTGACTTACTCCATCATTTTTCAGGGGGTAGGTATACCAGGGCTCAACCACCAATTAGTTTCCATATTTTGAGGAATAACAATCCATGAAAACCAGCTATTTGGGGTACCCGGTACCATGGGTTTTGACCCATAACCAGCTCAGCTCTCTCCTCAAAGGTGAGTACCCCATGTGTTTTTTTGGTTGTTTTCCCGAAATATCTCTGAACATATTAGAGTGTACCCCTAAATCCAACTAAATCCAATGGTTAGTCATAGTTTTATATAGTTTTATGGTTTATCATTGTTAAAAAATAATAATTCATGAAATCCTACCAAAACTGGCGACTGAAATTCGTCAAAGCCATGGTCCCATGGTACGCGGGAGTTGCCCTGGTGGGGGGCAGCTACTCAAGGCATGAAGGATCAAGACATTGCGCAGCATGTGGACAGGCGGGAGATGGTGGTGTTTTTCTGGTGCCCAAAACGGGGGAAATCAGAAAATAATCGAGAAATTGGGATCTTCGGTGATGTTTAATTTTTTTTTAATCATGAAATCCCCGAGAATTGCCACATATTGCCACATGTTTTGTTGCGGTCCATGGGTGTCGCCCATCTTTGGACCACTATGATGAACTTCGCCAGTGGGGCAGCACTTGGGTGATAGGAAAGTGGAAGAAGTCTTGAAGAAGCAAGGAGTGACTTGGCTATGACCTCCACATTATGGCACCCCCCAAAAAGATAGGAACAAATCCTACTAAAATCTAAAATGATGAAACATTACTTATACTTATCTAGTTTTGGGGGGATTACTATAGAGAATCTACTTGTACTATGGATAGCAACATTTTGGTTCTTCGACTTACCCCATGTATATTTTAAGGTCTAGGTCCGCTGAAAAACCTGGTTTTTTCACTTCAGAGTTGGATAGCTATATCCCATCGAGGCTTCATGATATGTTTTTTGTTGCCCAATCAAAAAAAAAACATCAAAGATCCCTATGACATCCTTTTCTAATTATATCCTATTGTATCAGATTTTCCCATTTTATCCTGGTTTATGCTATTGTTGTCTCTACTCATTGGGTACAGTGACCCCTGAAACCCTCGCTCAGCTTCAATTTACAACTATTTCAGATACGGAACTGACTTTTCTACTGTGGATGGAAGAAATCCTGCACCAGTTGATATGATGGTTTATCCCATTATCTATAGGGTTTCAACCATCCAAGGTGCAGGATTTCTTCCATCCACAGTATGTTGATTTTGGGGTTGCATAGGACAGCGCAGAACTATCGTCACAAGTCGCTGTCCTGATGCCCTGGAGATCAGGTCACCAAAGATTTGGAGGCGAAAGTGGCTGCACCTCGGCTAAGTTTGCCAAGAATGACGCTTTGTAAGCCCATAGGATCCATGTATGGTATATATGCTAACATTGGGGGTATATATAGCATACATGGATCCTATGGGAAGGAGAAAGTACCACAAAATGGGCTCATGTCGTTGACTGGTTTTATGAACCAGTGCATGGAATGGGGTACGATCAGACAAACCCGTGTCCAGTTTGGGACTTAATTATTGTATTTTGATGTATTTTGCCCACAGATGATTTTCCCACTCAAATGGTGATTGTTGCCATGTTTGATTGCGACAATCTAATCTGCCACAGGTGCAAGGCCAACCCATTTGTTAAGCTGTTTGAAGATGTCGATGATATCAGCTGGTTCTGCAATTGAGCAGGTCTTATAAACCAACAATATCCAATTGTTCAACTACAGAACCGGCAGGGAACAATTGTTGTTGTAAACCAGTCATATCGGACAATTATTGCAGGCTCTCAATTTTCGATTCTCCATTTGGCTTGTTGAACGGACACTTCCGAGGCTTCGGACAAAGACAACGAGATGTTGAAGTCGTCACTTGAGGTCTTCAGACTCAGAATGGCGTTTTTGGGTGCCAATGATGGAGGTTTATGCAAGACGAAATAAGCAGTGTTCAAAACCTTTTGTTGATGACTATATATTATGTTCTAACCAAAATATGTTATACCTTATGACTATATATGTTAGATATATTATATTATGACTATATATTATGTTATATTATGTGTCACTACTTACTAATTATATAGTCTGTTATACTAACGTGTGTGAGAATCATTGAGAATCCGTATTGACCAACCAATGTAATTATATGTAATTATGGAATGAGAGATGGTTTTTGAACACGGCTCAAATGGAATATCCTCTCCCAAACTTACACCCATGAACCTCCAAACGTTGCTGATTCGTGTGGGTCTATGTTTGTTGGGGAGATGGTAGGGAAGTTACATTACTTGGGATGTGTGCGGAGGATTGATCCCAAACCAAGTAGGTGGTTGTCTCGAAATTCGGCACCCGCCAAACCACCAGGGGATGTTCATCAACCCAGCAAGAGGGATTTTGTATACCACTTATATACACAAAAAATCCCAGTTTATGGGATCGATTACCAGACCACATACAGTATATCCCCATATATGTATGTATATATATATATACATATATATATATATATAGGGCTGAGAACTAAAATGTACTGTGTTCTGTTATTGGGAACGAACTTAAGGGTTACATATATATATATCCATATATGATGTCTTGACCATGGCACATATGCTGGGACAAATGGACGCGATTCACCGATGATTGGCAAGTGGGTTGTTACCTTCTAGACAGACTGCTGAAAAGCATCAGAATCCCATGATTGTATTAGCAGCCGTGTCCCCACGGCCCACGATTGTTGATTATTTAAATTTCTCTATGATATCTCCAACAATGTTGGTTACTCTATCCTATCCCCAATTGAGTGTTCATAGGGTAGTCGTTAAACCCGTATGCTTATTCCATAAGATGTATTAAACCCATACAGCCCATACAAGTGTTTTCTTTCCAACACGATTTTTGGGGCATGATCCTAACTGTTTGTTTGGTACAGGGAGGCTGAAACCATTTCAATGATTGTACAAAATAATATGTTCCATTCACATGTTTGATTAGAGGTTCAGTGCAGGGTCTAATTCACGGTTGACGAACCCCACAGGTTTTGTTGGCTGAAGCTCTTGGTTCTTGCAGGTTGTTTCCATTATGTTCCCACCTTATTATCCCCGCTATGCGAGCAGGTTTTGTTGGTTATTTCTTCATTCCTGTCCTCCTACCCATAAATATTCACAGAAACTGCCAGAAACCCTTGTTTATCAGTGAATTTCAACATATGTGTATGATGATGTTTAATGCCAAGGGGTATGGGATCACAGTTTTGCCCATCTCACAGTGGCTGGGTGAATCTCTTGGTCCTGATCTGAGGCGTATCGAGCAGCCTATGCAGACTTGGCTGCCACATGGCTGGTGAGAATGACTGGACCACTTTTGTCAACCCTGGATGAGACCAAATCTCATCCTGTCTAGGAATTGGGGAGGTTGCCCCAAAAATTCTGATAACTTACCCAACTGGTAATTTAACATACCCATGGAAAACCAGCATTTTCAATAGGTAAACCATCTATAAATGGACCATGTTCCATGGCTATGTTAAATAACCAGAGGGTAATTGACTTACTTTTAAAATTGGCACCTCCGCTAAGAACAGACTTGAAAATCCCTGGTCAACATTGTAACATATTATATACTATGCAAGAGTTATCAAGATATTATCTCTGGAGCGCAGCGATCTTTACTCCCAAAATTATGTTTTTTCAGGTTGGATTATGGAACCTCTATCAACATGGTTTTGGAATGTTTGGGATTCAACGGGTGGATTCATCTATGGAAGAGTCATCAACATGGTGTTGGATTCATCTGGGCAAATCTATAGCTACCTCATTACTATCTATGATGGTTACTAGTGGGAAATCGTTCATTCGTCGTGGGTTTCTATTGGAAAGATTGTTAATTCATGTTAGTTAGTAAGATGTTGCAGTTGCAAGAACATTTAACGTGATTGAAACGAGAAACCAGGTGGGATGTTGTGCACCCAACAAAATGCGATGATGTTGTTGGGATTTAACTACCATTTTTTGGTCACCTCAGAACATGAACAAATTGACCGTCAACGAATGGAGGCATAGACTCAGACCCAAATTTCTCAAGACACTCGGTTGATTTTGAAGGAGTATGGACAAATATGGTTTCTGGTTGGAGGCTCCATATACTTATTGTTGTTCATTGTTTTTCAACCAGACTTAGATTGGTTGAGATGATGAATATGTTTTTTCCGGATTGGTTAAAACGGACCTTATGCCACTCTTTAAAAGTCAGATATCCAGGCTTTGTCATGTTCGATTTCAGGAGGCATTCACCAACAGGTAGATTGCAACAAAGATGGTCAATGGATTGGTTTAAGGGAAAAATTACAGGAAAGCCCCACATTTTATGGGGAAATCCATGGTTTAATCCGCCCCACAATTTCTGGTGGCATTTCTGGTGTCTCTCTGAGGGTGGTGAAGTGCAGGGGATCCAGCAAATCGATGGGTGTGGCGGCCAAGGATGTGGAGACGTGGATTTTATAAATCGCCAGCTTTCATAGTGTGGAGAAACCACAGCTGGAAGCCATCGAAACAAATGGTTGATTGAAAAATTGATTTCTATTGCCGGACCTGATCAATTGCCAGTTTGTTCATTTGTTATACATCCATAAGCTTTTTTCCACAATGATATCTATAAATATCAATGAATATCATTGACATTTCCACATGATGTGTGCTAGTTTCAAGCATGCTCTGGGATCCAGAAAGTCTGAAGACTCATTTCCAGGATCATCCTGTTTCGACTATCCTAACGACTACCAAGCATTACAAGGTGGTGTCCCAGTTTGTCAGGGAAGTTGGTGTATAACTGTATAACGAATATGTTTAATATTATGTCACTGGGGTTAGGCTGGATATATATATATATATTATGTATATATATATATTATGTATATATATATTATGTGTATATATATATATTATGTTTATATATTATGTATATATATATTATGTATATATATTATGTATATATATATATATTATGTATATATATATATGTATATATATACATATATATATATATTATGTATATATATGTATATATATATATTATGTGTATATATTTATATATGTATATATATATATATATATATTATTATTATTATGTATTATGTATATATATATATTATGTATATATACATTATGTGTATATATATATATTATGTATATATATATTATGTATATATATATTATGTGTATATATATATTATGTATATATATATTATGTATATATATATATTATGTATATATATATATTATGTATATATATATATCGAACTAGTTGATGGGGTTATAAATCAACAGACATGCCATTGGGGGGCACCACATGGTAATCATTCACTTACTGTCCAACATTGACCAGCATACCCTGACCTCATGGAAATTTGGGGGAATGCATACCCTCTGGCAATCAAACATGGCAATGGGAACATCTACCATTTGGAAATTTAGAGTTGATTTTCCCATTAAATCAGTATTAAATCACCATTAAACCACCATAAACCATCATTAAATCACCATTTTCCTATGGTTTTCCTATGATTTTCCATTAAAACCCATTAATTAAATCACCATGTTTTCCAATGATGTTCCCATATTAGTTCTTGGGGATGTCCCAGCTAGCCTCTGTCTATATAGCTGATTCCCATTTTGTCTACACAAATCTGGCCCGCAACACAGTTATAGATTTTAAATTATATATATATATATTATTATATATATATATATATTATTATATATATATATTATTATATATATATATATTATTATATATATATATATTATTATATATATATTATTATATATATATTATTATTATTATTATTATTATATTATATATAACCTTAATTATACTATATATATATATAACCTTAATTATAAGTTATAGTATAATGATATATAACCTCAGATATAACCTTGGTTATAACCTTGGTTATAGGATGTTATAGGCTTTAGGAGTTGTCTTTTCATTTACAACTGTGAATGGCCCAGGCGTCCGGCATTTCCGCGACCCCCAGGCGGAACAAGTCCCGGGAGTCCTTTTTGGGTCCTGGATAAAATGGTGACCCTCTGGTTAAATCATAGGAAAACCATAGGAAAACCATAGGAACATGGTGTTTTAATGGTGTTTTAATGAGATTTTAATGGGATTTAATGGGGTGTATCAGGATGTATGATGGTATACCCTCTGGTAATTTGTTACATAGCTATTGAAAATGGCCATAGAAATAGTGGATTTACCCAGCTAGAACATGGTGATGTTCCATAGTTTTTTGTATGTTTATCAGACGGTAATAATTCATGGTGGGTGAAAAATGGTTAAATACCCTCTGGTAAATTAACTTGTTGACCCTGAAAATAACCCATTCTTAGAGTGGTTTCACTCATCTTCCAACCCCGAAAAATGCCAGGGTTTATGTGAATTTACTGGAGGGTAAATGTTAATGGTGCTTCATAATGGGTGATGAAGGTTGATGATGGTTGATGAACTGGGTCGACCAATTGAATGGTTAGTTTATGTGTTTAATCTTTTGCGAATTCAATACCTTCACTAAGTGTTTGCCGGGTATCTAAGATTGGCAATGGACATGTTTTTTTTTAACCCAGAGAATGGGGAGGTAACAGCTGATCTTATGCTGATTTTATTGTGACGAATGGGAATCTAAGCATATCTAAGCAACAATGGAGATATGAATGGGAATATGGAATACCCTTTGCCACATAGCTATGGAAGCCATGGCCCAGCAATAGTTCTTTATGATTTTCCTATGAATCATGGTGAACAACCGGGGAGGTAGAGCTCGAGGTACAGAGAGAGTAATCATAGATGGACCTGCTCATCACAACTCCCCCATGACAGCCAGGTTTCTAATTTCGATGAGATTTTGGAAGAAGAATAATTAGTGGTTAATGATGGTTAATTGTTGTTAATCATGGTTAATCATGGCTAATTAATGATTATTATTGGTCATGATTAACCAATTTCTAGGTTTTTCCTCTACTCGAAATCTGCTTTGTTTGGTCCAAAGATGACTCACTGCGTATCTATTTCGAACTTCTTGGAAATCCTCTGTAGCCATGATGACACCTGCCTGTCAGGCTGCCAGGGTTGTTGCAGCTTAAATACTGTTGTGTCTCCGGTGAGTAACAGGCCATATCCATGGGCAGAATCTTCGGGTTGAAATGTTAGTGCCATCTCACAGGAACACCCAAAGAATACCCAAACTGGCAGAGAAGATCTCATCCAAAATGTGTCTGACTGGAAAGGGTGAGCTATGCAAAGCTCCGAAATGCCGAACTGAGCGCTTGGCATGGCTTTGCGGTTGAAGCAACCATCAACAGCAGCAAATTCAAAACCACCTGACAAGAGAGACGAGTTTTGGGGTAACCCCGTTTTAGAATTTCTCCAAATCCCATTGATGTTAAATATATAATTATATATAGTAATCCCCAAAAAGATAGAAGAGCAATTTACCACTATTCTAGTGGGTTTTTACTTTTCTATCTATTTGTTTAGGGGTTACTATATGTATGTATTATACCCATAGGATCCATGGTGCTGGTATATATGCTAACATAAAGGGGGTATATTGATGATAAATGTATATACATGTTACCATATATACCATACATGGATCCTATGGGATATATATATATATTCAACAGTTGTATCTCACCCTGGTGTTGCAGGCATTCCTCGGCCTCCACCAACACCAGGTGGGAAGGGAATCCGGGAACGCCCGAAGGGGACTCCGACCATCCAAAATGAAGGAACAAATGTGGAGGTTTCCTAAGTCATGGGGGTACCCCGCAAACCATGAATTTGTTGACCAAAGTATAGTATTGAAACCCATGAAATGATGTGGACGAATGTGATTTAACATCCAATAGTTACTTTCTGCGAGTTAAAATTCCACCCTTACACACTATTCTGACATAGTTTCTGACATACCATCTGGATGTATTTGTTTATGGCATATATATATATACACATATTCTGACATTCTATTTGAATTTCTTTCTGGCATATACTCTGACATTCTATCTGACATGTTTTCTGCCATTCTATTGGGCATCTATTTTGACATTCTTTCTGGCATTCCATTTGGAATCTATTCTGACATTCTTTCTGCCATCTATTCTGGCATATCTTCTGGCATCTATTCTGACATTCGCTCTGACATGGGCACCGGACCTCAACCGGGAGTGCCAGATCTCAGTGGGCAGTGCAACATGGAATCGATGACCTCGCAAAATTATAACCATCGGCAGGACCTACTTGGTGCTGGGTTTATTTGTTATAGGAATTACCCTCTGGTAAACTAACATAACTATGGAAAATCACCATTTTTAATGGGAAAATCCAATATTAATGGCCATTTTCAATAGTTATGTTAGTTTACCAGAGGGTACTACGGGATTTGTTCACCTCCATAAGTTCACATATGGGGCCCCTAAGCCAAAACAATATAAACAATCCCGTCCCCCATTTAAACATGAAACAACCTCCCCAGAAACCACATTCCATCCCCCTAAAATTAAACAACCCCCAGAAACCATGAGAAAAACACGTAAACAGTTAGAAATTTAGAGATATTTACAGACATTTTGGGACCAAAAGGGGATGATGAACAGTTCCCCTTTCACAGGCCATCAATTTGGCTTGGCTGCACCATCTGTGCCTGGACCTGCAAACTTTGGATTTAATGGGATACTGGTACAATGGGCGCGACTATTTATGAGGTTTGTCCTTTCTATATGTTTGGGGCTGCTGAAAATAGATGCTTGTTCTAAAGAACCAGATGGTTATTCAAGAAACACAAGGGGTAGTTATTGCTGACGATTCGTCAAACAAATCTTAGATCTTAATGTTCATGTTGGAAATGGTACAATCTTTTGACACTATCCCAAAAGCCTTTGGGGTAGAACGCACGGAGGTATTCACGCACAGAGACCGCTGATTTGAAGATTTTTGCAATTTAATGGTCTCGTTCAAATGTGCAATTGAGTTTGACATGGACGCATGTAGGTGTAGGTGGTTTCACCCCATTGTATCCTTTTGAAAGACCTAGACAGAACGGATCCTTCAGAATCGGAACCACGATTTTATTTTGGGTCTATAGTACTGAC
This sequence comes from Cladocopium goreaui, assembly GCA_947184155.2. Taxonomy (NCBI): domain Eukaryota; class Dinophyceae; order Suessiales; family Symbiodiniaceae; genus Cladocopium; species Cladocopium goreaui. The sequence goes on along the minus strand of CAMXCT020000047.1, from coordinate 36,849 downwards.
CACGGGCATCGGATCTGTTCGTTTGTGGGGGTTCCGTATCGGAGATATTTCAGGGGAGAAGGGGATTAAGACACAAAAAGCACCGGTGGTATGAGGCCTGTAATGATCCGAAATTATCCGAAATTGGGTATATAATGTTGAATCATCTTGAACCAGCTACTAAGAACCAAAGTAATTACCCACCAATCAGAATGTTTTCCAACATTGGGGACACCGAGCATTGGAGCTGATCCATGTCGAGCCGCTACTATCTCTTCCAAGAGTGGCTTTCCGGAGTATTCAACAAGCGGAATTCCGATGAACAGACAGGATATGTTTGCTTTGGCCCAGAAAACAGTCAAAATGACACAGGTTACATTTTTCATCATTTTTCACACTTTCGTCCACATTGAAGCATCAGATTTCACTTCCAGTGGCCGAGCTGCTAGTGGATTCAACCCATGTGGAGAGCCTGACTGATAGCCACCCACTGTTTCTTGGGTGGCTCAACTACCCCCTGTGACATGCGGAAAAGTGACAGTCTAGCGGTTGTTTTTTCTGCTCAGATTGTGGTTCATATAATATGTGCATATTTGCACCCATGGACTTCTATCAATAATGTCCTGCTTCTTCTGTTTCTTAGTCGCGCCCTGAAGACAATAACATTTGGAAGCAAGTGGATGTTGAAATTTGTTCTTCTCCTATACATGTTCCTGTCATCGCTTTCCATCAAAGTTGTTTTTTTGGTACATGGTTCCCAAGTGAGGTAAGAATCATGGCATATCTCAGATGTCATGGCGAGACGCGCCAGATCTTATCGAGGTGCTTCCGAGAATTCCTGGCATGCAGCCGGTGGTATGGTCCTCCTTGCTTCAAGCTGGTCTCCAGCTGTCGGGGATTCACAGTCGGGGTGGCAGGGCACTGGATAAAAGCCAATGTTTAGTTTGTTATACCATGCGAATCCATGCGATACCATGTTATTTAGTTGAGTTATACCATGTTATACCATGTTATACCGTGTTGTACCGTTACTCCAACTGGTTTAAAAAGGGATCATGACTAACCCGCAAAATCGGAAGCCCTGACAAGTATGGTTCCCAGACTCGATTCAAGGAACAATGATCTACAAATGCGAGTGTTCCAGTGTAATGTAAGTTTTCCCCAGGTTGAGCTTGATGGATGACACATGTTTTTTTTAAATAAAATCTACTGTATATCCCAATGTATCCAACTTATTTTGACAGCTTAGGATCTACTCTCCCCTGTTTGATTCCAAGGATCATCCGTGTATTGATGACGCAGTGGTGATTTGGGAAGAGATGCTCAGGAATTTGTGTAGATTCCCGTGAGTTCTGATTGTAGGAAATTGTGTGTCCCATCTGTAGAAAAAAAAATGCTGAAATGACCCACGCACCTGTATACCATAAGTGTATTCTTCGTTCGATTTTCCACCTGCCCTGGCTATCATTGACTTCGAATTGTTGATACATAGAAATAGAATCTCCATAATTTCAAAGACCTGAGTGTTAATCTCAGAATATGGGAATGGGCCGGGTCATACATATGTACATATGGGAGCCTCAGAATGAAGGCATTGACACCCAGCTATACCAGTTATTTTGGTGTTTTCACGCAGGTACCACCAGGCTTATCAAACAAACAGCCCTTTCTTGACGTCTACTGCTTCGAGGAGTTCAACATTAGCCAAACCGGTGTCATCAAACATGGCCATGGGAAATGCACTTACAAATTGGAATATCATGGGAAAACCCATGGTAACATATGTAAGAAAACCCATTTAAACATGTTATTTTTAGATTGCAAAAAAGATCGAACTAAATGATAACTTTCCAGCAAACCTTGATTGAATGCCTGAGGGTACATCTTCATGTGTCTTTAAGTCTTTCCTATTCTGCCTGTGATGATATGCTCCCCACTCACCTGTATTTTGGGGATGCATTGAATCAGCCCAGATTCCCAGTCGATGGAACATTTGCCAGAAATTGAGGACAAGTATGGGAACCACTTACTTACCATGTTTAGTATTGTTTAGATAGTTATCTGGTGAGTAATTGGATTAGAACACCTGTTCTGCCCGATTTTTGTTTGCCAAAAAACTGGTTCCTGCATTGTCAAGTCACTTGTTGGATCTTGGGAGATTCCAAGGCCTGCTGAATTGGCAGATGGAGCACCTGAAACCGTGTGGAACTTAGCGGGATCATAGCGACTGAGAAAGAAATGGTGGTTTGATCAAGATTTAATTCACATTAATTAACCATGTTTCAGCATGAAATGTGCGGATAACCAGTCATTCTCAACGATACGTGGGAATATCATGGGAATGGGAGGTCCCAAGAGTTCGGGGAATTCAACTGAGAAACCCAGAGAGACCCACATGTTGCATTGTCATACCCTCAAGTGGTGGGTCAGTATAGATCCATGGGTGAAGTGCAGACCATTTCATGGGTGGATTGATTGTTTAATATAGAATCATGGATATAATATGATATATTTATATTTGATGTATATAGATAGTATATAATTATTATAGAATCATACATCTATTTACAAATATGTTTACATGATCTTACATGTATACATATTAAAACCAAAAAGCAACTTGCGCATAATATATACATATATATATACTACATAATATATATATATACCCAATATATATATATAATATATACATACATACATTCTATACTATTTTTTTGATATTTCCATATGTGAATGTACATATATATGCCTCAAGTCAAAATTGTTCAACACCATCCACTTCAGTAGTTTAAACTGTGAGTTTAGGATATTTTTGGGTATCCATGAGATGAAACTTGCCAAACATGGACAGAAACGATCAGAAACGGGTTCCAACCGGTTTCCGGCCAGGTGTGTTCCCTTTATTGCCAAGTCATTGAGGCCTTGGAGGAGAGATGCAACCGCCTTGGTTTGCCTAGGGTTTATGATATATAAATATATTGGATTAATACCATCTGGTTATGACTAACATAGCCATGGTATAGATGGCCCATAGAAATAGATGGTTCACCTATTAATGGCATGGTGATTTTCCATGGCTATGTTAAATAACCAGATGGTATATTTGATATATTGGATATATCGAACTAGTGAAATGGGGTTATAAAGCATTTTACAACTAGAGGGGCCCACTTTCTATGGTTTATCAACATTTTCCCGATGGATAGCAATTTCGGGGTTGTTCCATGGCAGACACCCATATAGATGTTCTCAGGATAAAGCAACTGATGAAGGGTAGGTTTCTATACCCTCTGGTAAATTAACATAGCTATGGAAAATCACCATGGTTTATGGGAAAATCCACTATTTCTATGGTCATTTTCAATAGCAAACTGTTAAATTACCAGAGGGTAGATAGCACTTCTGTTGGATGCCATGGGGAACAACCCATTGCAGCATCGCAGTGAAAAATCTTCAGTACCCAAATCGGATGGTTTCAAACCGTGGTTGTTGATCTGGTTGGTGGTTTGGAACATGAATTTTATGACTTTCCATATATTGGGAATAAACAGATCCCAACTGACTCATATTTTTCAGAGGGGTAGGGCTCAACCACCAACCAGTGATGTTTCTTCCCCAATGATTTGCCCAAATGCCATTTTTTCACGTTTGGCATAGGCTCCTCAACCAGCGACCAGTTAACGAAGGTAGAACGGTTCGTATCCCCAATTTTGTTGGTTTACATTCCTACATGTGAACTCGGTCTACCCAATTATTGCTGATTATAAAGCTCCCATTTGCTTGGGTTTCCACCAATGATAGCTTAAACTGCAACGTAGTGCCCCCAAGTCATGTTTGTTTGTTTTTTATAGCTCGGGTTTATGGCAGTTTATGGTAGAATTATCGAACTATATAGTCAATTAATGTTAATCCACCAAACATCAACAGCCAAACATACGACCTGGTAATTTATATAACATAACTTTGGAACATCAGTTACCTAATAAGTAAGTCATCTATCGATGGACCATGGCTTCCATAGCAGCACTGGATCCACTGTTGGGAAAAAAACATGCAGAATATACCGAACATGACTAGAGACTTAAGATTCGAATCCAGTTTTATTCATAAATTTGATAAATTTGGGATATTTCACATGAAACTCATGAAACTATAGGAAATTGTATTATTTAACCATATTTAACATGTTTTTGGGGGTAATTTATGTCAATATTTGTGCATAGTCTCCAGCGGTTTATGTATTGCCTACAACTGGGTCAGGTGGATCAATAGTTTGGTAACAACCTAAAACCAGCATGAACTATGCTATGTACTGTATATATTTGTACATGATACAGTATTGGTTGTTGGTGGCATTCAATGTATTATCCAAAGCAACAAACAAAAAATATTCCTTAAATATATATATATATATAATATATATATTGTTGCAAGATATCTAAGAACCCATATTTTGTTGCAGGATATCAGGAGAGAACCTGGTGATTTTTCTTGGTGAAACACCAGGAGTTGTCGCGCGAGCGCCAGTTGCGCAGCTCGCTGGGTGAGGAAGTTGCGGCCTTCCAAGGGAAGTGCCTTGGATCCGGCTGGATGGAACCCTGAAGTAATGTCCAGCTGTCAAACGGCTGTCAAAAAAAGGGAGGGTACCATAAAAAAGTATCAGATCATGACTATTGGAGCTATTGGAGTACCCCCCGAATTGAGAAAAACCATGGTTTATTAATCCGGGTTGACATTAGATGAGATGTATAAGCCATGGAAATATATCAAAATAAACCAACATATATCAATGTTGCATAGTGGGGGGATGATCGTCAATCCATAAGTTCGCCATTATGTTTGGAATCCACTTCATAGTGAAATGTCCATCTCCTCCATATACGTCTGGGTAAAATAAAATGTTGCGACCTCACTGTTCTCCCTCACTGTGATGATGGTTAGATTACGGGCTAACCATCCCGAAATAGCCGAACTTTGCCCAGATATGATCCACGATGCCCAAATTTAATCATTTGTTTACCATAAATGAGATGTATAAACCATGAAAATACATCAACATATGGGTGGTTTGCTGCTTCACTAACATTAATCTGTATACTTATAAATATACACATATCAAGTCGCCCCCCCCCTAGTGTTAGGTTTGTTGAGATTTATATCCCCGTAACTAGGTCGATATATCTTAACAGTGGTCATGATATTCCAACTCAATGGCCTTAAGTGAGAAGTGCGACCTTAACCCCTGTTGCTGGACTGTTTTGTGTGGTTATATTATCCAATATCTTTAGTTTAGAATATTGGGGCCATATAATCTAGCTAAGGGCTAAGTAGGATCCATAATATATTCGCTGATGTTGATGATCATCGGTGAATTTCCCGGTGAATCCTGATCAACCAGTACACAGGGTTTTGAACACCGCTCAAGTGTTTTGTTTGTCCCACCAGGCTGGTCAGATCATCAACCAGCACTGTTTTATCGGCCATATACAGTATTTCCACTAAGAGAGGGATAACTCACCTCAGAGTTAAGCAACTCAAATCGTGTGTCGATGTATAAATCGTGTGTAACATCTATGGGAAATAATTTCATTATAATGGGAAATATAGGGATATAACATTCCCTACGAATTTCCTCTATACATGTGTAGATGTAATTATTTCCCATTATCCCCTCAATTTCCGCTTCGAATCTGGACAGCCCCTTTGTTCCGATCCCGTGGTTCGAGTCCTGAGGTATGACAGACTCCTGGCAGAGCAGGAGGTCATGTATAAGGACAGATGGGGTCGATTTTACAATTCATTCGACATGATATGATGATAGCTTAACGGAGATTGTGAATGGTTGGTTTGTGACATGAAAAAGCATGCGCACTATCCATGCTTACTGGCAAAACTATAAATTATATAATGGAGATTTTGAGGGTTATCCAATAGACTTGAGGAAAACCTTGGTGAACAATAAAGGTTATCCAATAGACATCTAAGGTTATCCAATAAAGGTTATCTCCTATATCAAGGTTATCCAAATCCATTTGTTGATTTAAATAAACAATAATCGCTTGGTGGTGGGAAAACCTCTAAAACTTGGTGATTTGACGTGCAATCTCACCAGCACTTCACCATGGATGATTGTTTAAAGGGAAAATCATCCCCAACCGGCCCAAGTTTCATCATGTTTTCGTTGAAGGGTTTCATGTGGGTTACCCTCTGGTAATCTAACATAGCTATTGAAAATGGACCATTTATAGATGATTTACCTATTAAAGATGGTGATTTTCCATCGTTATGTGCACGTTTACCAGAGGGTAACATCATGTTATCATGTTCTAGTTTGTGGCTTATCATGATTTTCCCGTTGAATACTATTATGTAATTGCCATAAAGTGTGCCTATACCATGGTATACCATCCACGTCCAGTGGAAACTCAGATCGACTGAGCGACCACCGCGAGGACTATTTCGCTCAGAAGGACCAATGGCTGGCAGAGAAGAAAGATTTGGAGGAGACCTGTTTGGGAGTGCAGTTCCATGTAATTATAAGTGGATATATATATATATATATTAGCCATATATATATTATTATATCATATAATATAATGTTATATTATATTATATTATGTTATATTATATTATATTACTGTAGGTCATATTATATTTGATCATATGTTATATTATATTATAGTATGTTATATTATATTATAGTATGTTATATTATGTCATATTATATTATACATATGATATATATATATATATGTATTTTACATTTGTATCCATAGTATACCAGGTATACCATATGAAATACCCATCTATGGGTTATAAACCACGGATCCTAACTGCGATGCACATCCCAAGTGGGAGAAGAATACTACCATCAATCGAGCAATAGTCCATGAGGATAAAGAGCTAAACATGGTGATGATTTGTGAGTACATAATGGAGATATCATTGGGATAAAATCAACGTAACATGGAGATACCCTGATGGAGTAGTGATTATTCAATACATATACTGTATATATATACATATGTATATATATATACATATATATATATATTGATTATCATTTGTCTTATGCAGATAAAATGGGAATATAAGTGGATCAAGTTTGGACCATTTTTTGCAGGAACTTCTTGGACCAATGTTGGGTGGAAGCCTTGGCGGCCTTGGTTCGAAACACTTACCCTCTGGTAATGACTAACAGTTGGTTTGCTATGGAAAATGGATGAAAATGGCCAAATTATGGATGATTAATGATGATTACCTATTTTTTGCATATGAAAAAGGACCATGTTCAATAACTATGTTAAATTAGCAGAGGGTATTTATTGGTTTATATCCCCATCAAGCAGTCATCACGTTTGATGAACATCCAAACGAGTCGCTGGAGCTATTCCGAAGTGCAAGGAGCGCATGCAAGTGCAAAGCAATTTGCTGATGGAACCTTGCATGGCAACGCAGGTTTGGACAAATTCTGAGTGAATGGTTAGTTGATTAGATTGGGTATTTGCCAAGAATCATAGAATTGGACGATGGGAAAAATTTACAGGAAAGCCCTATATTTGATGGTAAAAACCATGGTTTCCGGTTAAGATTTTCCCCAACAAACCAATCCAGTGAAAGAATGGGAAGAAAATGATGTTGTGTACTTAGTGGCTCAACCAAGAAACACCTACTGGATTGGTTGCCCTCGTTCCAGGATGTTGAAAGAAGGCAGGGTCATCGCCATATGTGAATTGGCCAGTCGACATATGCGATTTATATTGATTTATGACTAATTGCTCTGATGAAGTTGGATAACAAAATCAACATTTTATCATTTCCAGATATGGTAGGTTTTTGTTTTGCAATGTTTAGGTTTTCTTGGTTGTTCATCATATTGGTGAGTTGATGCCCGGAAGTATGTCTGGTGTTTATTCATAGACTCATGCTTTGAACAGGTCCTTGACTACTTTGAAATGTCTTCGTGATTGGATTCCTGTATAAAATCCCGTCCGAATTCAAAGGCGGAGTGCCAGCAAACAGGCTCCCCAGCAATCATTTGCAATCTATAGCCATTCCGTGCTAAATCTCCATGTTTCATGTTCAGTATCAAAAGTGTTGTGAGATACCCTCTGGTAAACGTTTACATAACTATGGAAAATCACCATTTTCAGTGGGTAAATCAACTATTTACTATTTTCACTATGTTAAATTACCAGAGGGTACATCACCTGCAGCCAAAACCTCCTAGATTTCATCCCAAGGAACCCATTTTTTGGGGTTCCACTGAATGTCAGCAAGCAAGTGCGAAACAAAGAGATGAGGGGTTTGCGATATACATATATAATATACATATATAATATACATATATAATATACATATAATATATATATATACACACACACTGTATGTTTATATATATACACATTATTATTTGACAATATGTGTATATACATACTGTATCATTAAATATTGTGTATATATAATTTAATACAATACATATGTATATATATATATATTATTTAGTAAAATACTGTGTATATACTATATACTATATATACATGTATTCTGGGCAAATTTAAATAATCTAATTCATAATCATATATATATATACATATTAACTTTATGCATGTATTTAATAAGTGAATAATATATATATATATACATTGGATGAATAAATTGATAAAAACAATCCAATAAACATATTTAACATTAACAGTATTAACATCAATATAAACTATAATACGTTAATATTGCTTTGTTTTTCAAACTCAACATATCATATTTATGTTCCATCAGTATCACCAATAGAATTGGTTTCAAGGAAAAGTGTAGCGCTGTCCTTCCAGAACCTAAAAGAAGGAACTGTTGAACATTGATCGTGTTGAATCCTTGGGAAGAAACGCTGGCTCCATTAACAACGAATCCAACGTGTTGAACATGTTGACTTACTATTGTACACTGTGATATTTGGGTTGCTTGTTAGTTGTTCGGGCTGAAGCAACCAATCATACTGGGCAAACCCTCCAGACTGGTTAGATCCCACGAAATTTTTGATGATTAAAACATGTTAAAACACCATATTTGATGCTCAACTCCCCCAAAAGTGGAACTGCTGAAAGGCTACAGAATCGGCAACTCCAAATTGTCCAAATCGCGACCGAGGACAGCATGAAGAAATGTGATGTCCTGGAAGAGCAGCTGAAGATTTGGTAACCCGGCATAGGTCAATGCCTAGCTTCATTCCTTGTTGGATGGTTACTGCGGTTGATGGTTGATGGTTCACGGTTGGTGGTTTCCTCAAATGGGGGTACCCCTAAATCATCCTTTTCAATAGGATTTTCCAGTATAAACCATCCATTTTTGGGTATCCCCATTTATGGAAAGCCCCAAATGAAGATGGGGATGATTGGGTGTAACATGTGGATACGCAGTAACAAAGCTGGAACCTCGACATGCATTGAAATGAAATAATAGAGCATAATACTGCTTGCTGGTTTGAAACATTTTTTAAGTTTTCCATATATTGGGAATAATAATCCCAACCGACTAATATTTTTCAGAGGGGTTGAAACACGAATATATCACCAACCAGACATGCATATGTCATATGTATACTGTAGATATATATATATATATACAATATGTACACACACATTTAAAAATACAGTATACACACGAATACATTTATACATCATGGCATTTTATTTTTCTGCATGTCTTCCCCTTGGATAGATTTTGTAAAGATTCTGCACTGAAATCTTATATAATATGCCATATTTGATATTGCCTAATATATCAATAGATAAGTATATAATAGTATATATATATATACACCACACCTATCAAGTCTTATCATCACCCTGGATAATTCCATCCCCTAAGACCTCCCTTGGCTTGACGTGATATGGGCTATGGGTCAGGGACCCAGCACAGTCATCCTCAAAATTCCTGGTATATCGGCTAAGTCTCGATGGTAAAACGATGTGAAACCTCCATTCTGGATGCCTATATAATAAATAGTTTAAATCTCCGTCTTTCATAGTAAAATCCTTTAAAACAACTCCCTCTAATTTTCATCTTTTATCTTAGATCCCCATGATAGATTCTTCCATTCCTTTGGAATATGTTGGATGTTCTCAGGCAATCCCTTTGTTGATTTCGTCAAAACAGTTCCGCCGAGGCAACGCTTGGAAGTGGGCGGCCCTGAGGCCACGTTGAGGGAGGAGCTGATGAGCGCCATGACGCGCTGCGCTTCGTTGGAACAGAACGAGAGCGTTGCGCAACGGCACGGAGGGGTCGTAGGGGTCGCAGGGGTCGTATAGGTCGTGGTTTTCGTTGGTGCTCCATGGGACGTCTTGGTAATGATGGGAAGGTGGGGAAAAAAGAAACGTGATGAAATAGTTGATACCCTCTGGTAAATTAACATAGACCCTGAAAATCACCAATTTTTAGAGGAAACTAATCTTCCAATCCCTATCTACCAGGGTCTATGTTAATTTACTGGAGGGTATATGTTGATTACGTGGGGCATTTGCGATTGACAATTATAAATGTGGGATAATGTCCATAATGTGGGATAGCATAGCGAGTTAGTTTTAGATCACATCATTCCATGACAGCTATGGTATATCTGTACCACAACTGGTTGAGGATGGTGGTTTCGCAGGAGATGGAGAAAAGGGTCAACATGTTCAACAGCCCAAAATAGAGGATTCAATTACCCGGGTTATGTCAAAATAGCCATAGAAATAGTGGATTTACCATTAATAGCATGGTGATTTTCCATAGTTATGTCAACGTTTACCAGAGGGTATCTTCAATCAAACTTTAAGGGGTCAATGTTTATTTCGCCGCATACTTGGATGGGCATCCCAATTAGTCAGTGGTTCAAAAACTCCAAAAAAGATGGTTTATACTTTATACTGTGGATGTGCCATATGTAGCTGGGGTATCATACTCGTCATACTCTTTTATATCTACCCTCTGGTAAACTAACATAACTATGGAAAATCGCCACTTTAACAGGTAAATCAATTATAAATGGCCAATTTTCAATAGCTATGTTAGATTACCAGAGGGTAACCCACATGAAACCCTTCAACGAAAACATGATGAAACTTGGGCCGGTTGGGGATGATTTCCCCTATAAACAATCATCCATGGTGAAGTGCTCTCCCAATTAGATCTCTGCCAGTCAGCCAGGTTCTCTCTCGGAAGTACGAGACGGAGAAGCAAAATCACACCATCGTCAAGGCGCCCATCGGTCACGTCGTCAAGTATATATAATGCATATAGAAACATAGATATTTGGTGTATTTCCCCACCTGGCAAATCAATGGCTCATTTTCTATGACTTGAGGTTTTAATGGGAAAAACATTACTGGTTGGTGGTTTGGAACATGAATTTATGACTTTCCATATATATCCCCCGTTGTACCGGTAATTTTTTTTCCTGTGACTCCACTTCGGCGAATAAAAATGCCAAGTCAGGTAAAAATCATCAAAAAATGGATGTCGCAAGGTTGGGGTTCAGGAAAACAAATGTTGGAGCCAGGAAAGCAGGATTAGTAACATGAGGTTGTACCACAGGATTTTATATGTTTCGAAGATTTGCTTGCCAGGATTGCATGGTTTTCCAAACAAGGTTGGGGTACAGGAAAAAAATCTCTGGGCCAATCTGTCGAACAGGAGAGGGTAGGATCTACATAAAGGTTGTGATCATACTTTTTAATGCATTTCAGTGGTTTGTAAAAAGGTTGAATCCGATAGCTTCACTGGATTTTAGTTTTGAACAGTTATGAACTCCGTATGGTTTTCTTCAACAATATCCTCCTCTGTACTACCAGTTTTTTTTTCCTGGGGGTTCAGTACGCTTTTTAAAAAACACTATTTTCCAAAAATCTAGCAGACAGTGGGTGAGGGTCCAGGGGCATGATACGGGGCCAGGAATCAAATATCATACCAAAAAAGGCCCAGTTGTTTTTTCCTGAAAGCTTCCTGACGTACAGCGGCAGGAAATCAATTTCTGTCTGTTGTGATTGAGGGGGTTGATCCATCAGTCTGTGTATGTAAGGCATCAGGAAATCAATCATGAATGACTCTGATAATGGGTAACTTTGTAGAATTCCCAAGGTTAGTAGCCAGGAATTTGAAGGTGGATGGATCAAATGGGAGTTTACTAGAACATATCTAAATGTCAAACCCCAGGAAAAAATGTACCATGATTACTTGAGGGGGTATGATTCTTTACATGACTTTGCAAAAGGGTACAAACACATATGTTCACCTTCACCAACCAAAAAAAGTGACTTCAAGAGGCCAAGGCGCAGGGGTCAAAAATAAAATCCAAGGGGCTGGACCTTTTTTGACTGAATACTTGCGGATGATCTTCAAAGGTTGGCCCCACAGGAAAAAAGTCGCATCACCAGGCCAATCATCCACAGATAGGACATGATGGGACGAATTCAAGAATTTTGTGTCAACGCGCGCCCAATTTGCAAAACACATGTTTTTTTTGCTGAAAATACAGTTGTCCTTGCAAAAGGGTACAGACACACATGTTCAGCTTCACCAACCAAAAAAGTGACTTGAAGAGGCCGAGGCGCAGGTGTCAAAAATAAAATCCAAGGGGCTGGACCTTTTTTTGACTGAATACTTGCGGGATAATCTTCAAAGGCTGACCCCACAGGAAAAAAATCCCATCTCCAGGCCAATCATCCACAGATAGGACATGATGGGACGAATTCAAGAATTTTGTGTCAACGCGCCCAAATTGCAAAACAGGCGTTTTTTTTCTGAAAAGACATTTGTCCTTGCAAAAGGGGTACAACCACATATGTTCAGCTTCACCAACCAAAAAAGGTGACTTCAAGAGGCCGAGGCGCACGTGTCAAAAAAAAATTCAAGGGGCTGGACCTTTTTGGACTGAATACTTGCGGATGATCTTCAAAGGTTGGCCCCACAGGAAAAAAGTCGCATCACCAGGCCAATCATCCACAGATAGGACATGATGGGACGAATTCAAGAATTTTGTGTCAACGCGCGCGCAAATTACAACACATATGTTTTTTGCTGAAAATGCATTTGTCCTTGCAAAAGGGTACAACCACATATGTTCACCTTCACCAACCAAAAAAAGTGACTTCAAGAGGCCAAGGCGCAGGGGTCAAAAATAAAATCCAAGGGGCTGGACCTTTTTTGACTGAATACTTGCGGATGATCTTCAAAGGTTGGCCCCACAGGAAAAAAATCGCATCACCAGGTCAACCATCCATAGATAGGAAATGATGGGACGAATTGAAGAATTTTGTTCCAACGTGTGGCCAAATTGCAAAACAGGCGTTTTTTCCTGAAGATACATTTGTCCATGCAAAAGGGTTGTGCATTGCCGTGGGCATCTGCCAGACCGCACTCGTGAAGCCGTGGACTCTGAAAAACTGCGAGCTGTCAGCCGGGAAGTCAGGTGCCAGGAATTCATTTTTTTCCGTATCAGATTGAGGGGGGGAAGATATGGCATGTTACCAACGCAAGCATCCAGGAAATATTTTTTTTACTTGGATATGAGAGGGGTAAATTTATTGGATGTTGGACGTTGGGCACCACGAAATTAGCAAAGAAAATTCAAAAAGGTGGTTGGAAGTGAGATTTCGGCTTCAGAGGTTAGGAGCCAGGAATTTAAAGCTCTAAAACCTCTCTCAAAGGTTAGGGGTCATCATTTCAGACCGATTTTTTTTCTAGGACTGTACCCCACGTTTTTGTACCGACGGGGATCAACAATCATGTAGAGAGGACACATCATTTCTGGTCATTTCCAACAGAGAGAGAGAGAGAGAAAAACAGTTCTGGACCTCCAAAGCCTAGTGTCATCCATCTCCCCGTCTTGAAAGATCTTGACAGCATGCGAGCAAAAAAATGATGGAGCCGGTGGAAACCCTGTGACCCAGGATTTGAATTATATGACAAGAAAAGTGTTTATGCCAAACCCTCAGCAGTTTTTGAAAGGTCGTGATCTTCCAATTCAATCGACTTGACGATCTGAATGGGGTAGGTACACATGTATCATCATAAAGGTTATGACCCAGGAAAAGAGTTGTGTCAGCGCAATGGTGGGCCAGGAGACATGTTAGTCCACATAAAGGTTGTGGAACAGGATTTTAATTTGTTTGCCCGGGAAATTGCAACTTGGTTGTTGGCTTAAATCTGTTGGGTTGTACCCTTTGGAAATCAATTCCAAAAGGTTGTGGACCAAACGATTTAAGGCATTTTTTTCCAGGACTAGACCCTTTTGAGCGGTACCACGGGGGATCCATATATTGGGGATAATAATCCCAACTGACGAACTCATATTTTTCAGAGGGGTTGAAGCCACCAACCAGCATATGTGTGTGTGTATATATATATATATGTATATAGAAACATAGATATTATATGATATTATGTGTATTTCCCCACCTGCCAGGTGAGGGTTTCTAGATGTTATCAGAGTTGCTTTCTCCTCCTCGTCCAAGAGAATGTCAGAGAGAATGCAAGAAGAAATGTCAGAATAGGGGCCAGATAGAATGCCAGAAAGAATGTGAGATAGAATGTCAGATAGAATGTCAAAGTGTATGTCAGATAGAATGTGAGAATATGTTTGTGCCATATATACTTCCAGATGGTATCTCAGAAAGTATGTCAGAATAGTGTTTCAGGGATCACTCCAAGAAAGTAAATGTTTTTGTTTAGCGTATCACAAGTGAAACAGTATGTCCACTGATGTGCTTTGTGCATTTGGATAGAAATATTCACATAGTATGTATATACAATTATATATATATATATACACATGTACACAAATATGTGTTCTTTCGACACTTTGCATATATGAATACATATATATATATATGTGAATACGTATACATATATGTATTTATACACATGAATACATATATATATATATATCTTGTTCGTGTACACATTGTGTTACCAAGTGAACTCTATGTACGATGGTCTCCTCGGTGAAGAGGAGGCATCAATGGGTGGTATACGTCCAGGGGAAAGGCCAGGAAGCCATGATGGTTTATGTATGGGAAATAGTCGACCAGCCGAACTTTGGAGGTTACTCAAAAACAACAAATACGCAATTTTGCGCATGGTTTTAGACCTGCCAATCAAACCTACCATTTGGGGATGAATTGTACTGTGCTTTCAAAGACATATTGGACATGGTTTACTGAATATGCTGATTCGATGATTAGATGATTAGATGATTAGATTAGATGATTAAATGATGAGATGATTAGATGATTAGATGATTAGATCAGATGCTTAGATGATTAGATGATTAGATGATTTGATTAGATGATTAGATGATTAGATTAGATGATTAGATGATTAGATGATTAGATGATTAGATTAGATGATTAGATTAGATGATTAAATGATTAGATGAATAAATGATTAGATGATTAGATGATTAGATGATTAGATTAGATGATTAGATGATTAGATTAGATGATTAGATTAGATTAGATTAGATGCTTAGATGATTAGATGATTAGATTAGATGATTAGATGATTAGTTAGATTAGATGATTAGATGATTAGATGATTAGATGATTAGATGATTAGGTGATTAGATGATTAGGTGATTAGATGATTAGATGATGAGATAATTAGATGATTAGATGATTAGATGATTAGATGATTAGATTAGATGTTTACAGTAGATGATTAGATGATTAGATGATTTACCCCGGATCCACATTCATATGTTTATCTGAAAGCCATTGTGGATCAGGGGTACCCAATTTTCAGACCATGTTGGCATCGGGGGATTTCCAGTTGCCATGCACTAGCCATGGGAATACCCGGCCTGGTAATTTGTTACAGTTTGCTATTGAACATGGCCATTTAGTTCGTTGATTTTCCCATGAAAAATCGTGATTTCCCATAGTTATGTATTTAGTTCGTTGATTTTCCCATTAAAAAAATGGTGATTTTTGATAGTTATGTAAACGTTTACCAAAAGGTAATTATTGGAGTTGTTTTTTGTCTTCCCAATTTATCTCAACCGGATATCCACTTTACCATTTTCCTGTGCTGCTCTCCATGTGGATTTGGCGCTGCTATGATAGACATTCATAGATAAGGTCTAGTCTGTGATTGGAGGCGGCTCTTGACCAACTTCCCATGGCATCCCCGCATCGGTTCGATCGAAGTCATAAAGCCGGCGATACCAGGGCATGTGCCCCTGTAGAAATCTTGGGCATTTAAGCAAACTTGGTGAACCAGAAGGATTTTTGAATTTCTCTTACCCTCTGGTAATTTGTTACAGTTTGCTATTGAAAATGACCATTTATAGTGAGTTTTCCCATCAAAAATGGTGATTTTCCATAGTTATGTAAACGCTTACCCGGTAGTTGTTTGGAGCACTGGTTCATTTGCTTGGTGGTTTCGAGCACCTGTCGAGGATGCTTTCGATACCATGCAGAAGGATTTCCTTGAACGGGAAGGTGCGTCGGAGCTTGTGCCACTGGTTGTGGTTGGTGAACCAACGCTTTAACACTTAAAAAAACATTACCATCTGGTTATTTAACATAGCCATGGAAAATCACCATTTTTAAGTTCGGTAAACCCATCTATTTCGATTAGGGCCATCTATACCATGGCGAAATGTTAGTCATAACCAAAGGGTAAATGACTTACTAAACATCATTAAACAGCCTAAGATGGGATCTAAACATCAAACATGCTGCCCAGTTGCAGGGCCATGGCTGGCAGGTGAAGCCACAGAAGTGGGTTGACACGGCCATGGCGGCATGGGTTGATAGACCTATCTTTGGAGGGATGCCTCTGAGGGTCAGATCTATGAGTACCCTCTGGTAAACTAACATAGCTATGGAGAATCACCATTTTTCATGGGAAAATCCACTATTTCTATGGTCATTTTCAATAGCTATGTTAAATTACCAGAGGGTAGACTGAGATACAATCCTCAACCGTCTTTGGCTGCTCAACCATACCAGTGTGGGGAGACTTTGCTATCCCTCAAAGAGGTGCCAGTCTCCCATTTGTAGCCTTTAAAACACCTCCATTTGGAAGCTGAGATGATCCTTTTTGGAAGGATGGTTATGAAATGTTATGAAGAGAGAGGATTGGCAATTTGGGTCGAATCACGATTTATTGCTGTTCTTTTATTAAAAGCACACCCAAATTTTCGCGAGACGAGGGCTCCCAGGCAAACCTCAAGAAAAATGGGTACCATAGAATTTCCAATCACCCTGGAACCTTGACCACATGGAACCTGGTCCTATGATGGGACCTATGTTGATTTGTTGGATGTCAGGACGGGACAATGTGATTTGATGATATTTGATTGATGATCATTGTTGGGGATATCTCACTGGCAGGGTACCCCACAATCCACTGGCTTATCATCAGTGTATTATGTTCCTGATTTTTCAATGGCAATTGGGAAAAAAAACATGATATAAATGATTATAACAAGCTGACCCCGATGTCACTTGAAATGATGGTGAGTATACAAGGGAATTATCCCCCAATGACCTTATTTCTGTTTAGTGTTATTCTAATTACAGTATATATTATTCTGGAATGGCCATAAACACAGCAATAGACCTTTTGTTCGCGAACCATTAGTGGTAAGTGACCAAATTGATGAGATAATCAGGTTGGTATATCGATGTTTGCAATTCAGGCAGATAGTCGAGGTTTTTCAATGTTGTTCTTGGACTACACTGTTGTAACCCAATGTCTTGAGATATCCAGAGTTCAAACAAACCTGCGTAAATACTACATTTAAAAACGATCACAGTTAATTATATGTGAATTGCTTATAGTCTTCCCCATTAGTCGCACAATGTCACGAATAATTATATCATTAATATGATACCCGTCAACTGGTGTATCATAGCAGTCACATTTTCTATATCCACCCACCTTTCTCCACTAAATATGAATCACCATTTACCATAAATTCATCATAATCAATTATTGAATCACTTTTACTAGTAAATTAATCACCATATACCTTAGTTTCACTGTATTTTTTTTATCACAACATCTTCCCCAAGCCGGCGACCCGCGAGGTTTCCTGAAGGAACGCCTCTCAAAGGCCGTGCTGTGGAAGCGCCGCAGCGCCAACGCGCTGCGCATCGCACGGCGGAAGATTCAGTCCATGGTCGCCACTGGGCGTCACTGGATACACTGGTGACTACTTATGGCCATTAACAGTTTTAAATGGACATATAACATCATATAACTATCTATAACTAAGGTTATATATCATAAATCATAAAGCCATTCACAATTGTTAAGGGCCAAAACTGGTGATTTGGGATTTAACCATCATTTTATCTCGGGAAATTAGGCATTATTTATATGGACTTAATGAATTTATCCAATGGGGATTTAACCATTTATTGAATGGACTTTATGCATCATCTAGATATTAAATGATACTAAGATATAAGTTTTCACAGGATTATATGCATATACAATGAATGAATATCATCTATATTATACAATCGATGGATACTAAGTTTTCACTGCTCAACTTGGGGGATAGACTCCAGTAAAACAACAAAAACAATCGGGGAACGAAACACCCTCGCTTCGCTGCCGGCTATTGTTGACTCCTACATTGGCATCGAGAAGGCCATGCTTCAGGCACCGCAGATGAGTTGGCAGACACGGCAATTGACGCAGCATAGTGGTCTATTGCTGCTCTCACTTCAGACTTGGACATGGGAGATGGCACAACAGGCCCAACGATCCATAGCCATGGAAAATCACCATGTTGAATGGGTAATTACATCATCGAACTACCCGAGCTATTCTCCATAGCTCTGTTAATCCACCAAATGGCAAATTGTATTCCAATAAACGATTGGTAATTAGGGGTTACAGATAATAAACATTAGGGTATACCATTGCTGGCAAGATTTGGGGGATGTAATTAACTTAATCCAGAAATGATGGTTGGTTGATGGGTTGGCAATTTAGCAAGCTCAAGCTTTGGATTTCAGCATCATAAAATGTTTAGCCATCAATCATAGGAAAAACAACTTGGGAATAGATGGCTGATTGGTTGCGAAGTATGGCTTATACCATCTGGCGGTTTTTCGTTAAAGGGATATCTATGATCAACCAACCAGTTTCCATGGGATGGGACTAAGCAAACACGGTAAGGTGTGTACTGACTGGACAATGGGGATTATAATCACCAACAATCAAGGAAGGTAAGGATATAATTCACCGGCATACAAGTGAACTAAGTGGGTAAACCGACTTGATATATTTTATGGTGGTTTGACCAACACAATTAATAAGGGGTTAAGCGTGAAAAATAAGTGTAATTGAACATGGGAATCTAATGGGAACTTATTGGGAAGATCATGGAAATTTTCCATGGGACTATGGTGAAGTCAGCTGCGGTAGACCGAACCCCGAAGATCAGCTGTGCCAGCCGGTCTTTCCTCTACGTTTGAGCAGAAAACAATCCTCACAGCTATATATATATATGTTGGTTTACACAGCTCATTGACTCTAGATGGATCTACCATAAGCCTTGGTTATACTAGTTTAGAGCAACTTAGCTAACCATGGGGCACCATCTTGTAACATCTTGTATCTAAAATTGGCCATGAAACTGGAGGGTTTAGGGATGTGAACCAGACTTAAAGCATGAAGAATTGGTGATGTTATCTAATTTCAAGAGAGACACAAACATGACAAACATGGGGGGCTGAAATGGTTAAATGTGTTTTTTCTGATCAAACATGACAATGGCAAAAGTGGACGGCAGAGCAATTTTCAAGAGACAAATGTCGGAATCAAATCCCAAGTGCATCCCCTGGATTTTCGACTAGTTGCAGTGGTTACCTATACCATTAAATAACCATTATATATGTATTCAGTTAATATACATATATAATAAATAACATACCATTAAATGTGTATATGTATTAATACCATTAACTATACCATTAATACACAAACCATAGCCATTCAAACATATTCAAAGCCTGTTTTCGCAGCGATCACAAGGTGGTGATCCCCCAGTTATAAGTTGGGTAAAAAAAACCATTAGTAAGTATTTCGATATATCTACCATAAACATCCATAAACCATAGTGAATTGGAGTTATGAACGCACCAACTTAGCGATTCCGAACTGGGGCACCCTGGCATCACGAAGATCCTGAGGCCAGTAGTGACTTCGAGCGAAGCGTTCAACAGCTTCAGGTTGCGCGACTTCGTTCAGCAGCGTCGAAGTTACAGTTAAATCCCCCAGATTGGGAATTTTTATGTGGGAAATTAGCCATCAATTTGTATTTCAACTAGTACTGTGCAAAAAATCTTGTGATTTGTCATAGATTGGATATTTTAACTAGCAAAAAAACAACAATAGTGGCGATCGAAATTATTCTAATGGGAATATAATGATGTTATGGTGTATATATATATATATACAAAAGCAACCATATGATTCTATATGATCTATAGCTATGGCAGCTATGGGTCAATTTTTAAACCCGTACCCCAACGTTCACGCGGAAAAAACGATTATAAGTTTTGATCTATCCCGTTTTTTTCGAAGAATAGGGGTACCCTAATAGTAAGAATAGGGGTACCCTAATAGTACCCTCATAGTACCCTAATAGTACCCTCATAGTACCCTAATAGTTTTTTGTTGATCTATCTATTTCAAGAGGGAAAAATGCTAAACCAATGGATTTTGTGGGCAGTGCATGTGCAGACACACCCAAATAGTTGGGGTGCAAGGTGGACATGGGGCGAAATTGTGATGTAAAACCAACCAACATGAGTAAATGATGGAGATATTGTGGGATCCAGTGGTATATTTCATCAACTAAAATTGACTAATGCCATATCTGGGTAAATTCTGGTGACTGGACAATGACCTTACAATAAATGACTCATAGCAAGGCAGACCACTCCAAAATAGTCTTATGTACATCATTATTTGCCGGAAACAATTAGGTAATATGATTTAATGCTGATAAATGGACAGACAGACAGACAGACAGACAGACAGACCGACAGACAGACAGACAGACAGATAGATAGATCGATCGATCGATAACATCAATTATACAACTTGATACAACTTGATATAACCACCCTGGGGTTATTGCCCACGGAAACGTTAAATATTTTTGTCGGTGGGTAACTCTGTGGTTGTTGGTAAAGCTCTCTTTTATCCTCATTGTCTATCTCCACATGTTGAAGGCTCGGCTCGTTTATATCAATGTGTCTTGTTTTTTTTTGGTTCCCATCTGTATATAGTTGACTATGATACACAATGGGACTGCATATGATCCATTGGAATCCATTTTTTGTTTCGCAAGGCTTAGTGCTTAGTGCGCTCATACCATCCATGATTTTCCAAGGAATCCACCTGGCTTTGTGTAAAAAAGGGTGGGGGGCCCAACTTTGATGGTTGATTTTGCAATTTTCCATGAAAATTGCAACGTTTTTTTGGTATATTCCCAGTTCTAGCCACATCCATATCCCATATTGTTGATGCTATATTCCGTTATACTTCATTACATTCCACTGTAACATCCTCTTCACATGGTCATAAGATTGCAGCCACTAAAATAAATCCTTCTCTTGTCCCCTTATACCCCAGTGACATGTTCATAAAGTTTGTTTGTCACCCATTATATATCCAATTATGTCCCGGTTACATTCCAATAAGTTGTTATATATCCCATTTATCCCCATTATATATATCCACCAGTATTTTTGATTTCTATACTCCGGTTATATTGGGGGTATACCCCCGTTTTCAGACACACCCACGTCCCAAGTTGTGTCAGGTTTGCCGACAGCGTGAGTTTGACCTGTCACGACGACAGACGGAGCTGACCATGACACGCGGCTGCAGTCGGGGTAGGTACCATAGATCAATCATTCCTCTTGGTTATCTGATTGGTGGTTTGGAACACGAATTTTATGACTTTCCCATCATATTGGGAATTTCATCATCCCAACTGACGAACTCACTCCATCATTCTTAAAAAAGGGGTAGGGTAGGTCAACCAGGTAGGTCAACCACCAACCAGTATATATATATCCCATGATATTCCCATTAAACCATAATATGTTATATTCCCATTAACCATCATAAAATCATGGTTTTTACACATGAAATACTACAAATTGACCTCCAGGTTGGTTGGGGATTCTCGGGATCAAAAAGAAGATGATGCCATGTGGTGCCCCATAGGTAGCTAAGTTGCGTTTTTAACTCGATATAAATAGTTAACAATAGTTTTGTAAGGGGTTAAACTCTATGAATCAAGTCATAACTAGGAGGCACTACATTGTAGTTCTAACAAAATGTTTGATGTCCGTTTCCTGCTGGTTGGCTGATTAAAACAGAAGGTCAACCCTCCTTTTTTCACAACTATTCTGGCGACATGATGGCAAATACCAACCCAGTACTCATACCTGTTGGTGAATGCAAATGGCTATGACAAAATACCATGGTTCTGGGCCTGGGGAATAACACCTGTCATGTGATTCAATGTTTTCTATCTAGGAAAGCCTCTGGACCTAGAAGCAGCAACACTCCAAACGAAGGACAAGAAGAACGTGACAAAGTGAATTACTATAGTTACTATAGAATATAATATTATATATATAATATATTATATATTTCTATAGCCATAGTAAAATTCATTTTTTTCTGGGTGCTTCTCAAAGACTTGACGCCAAAGTGCCATCCTAAGTCACTGGAATCCATCGGATCAGGGCAGCTAAATCATCTAAATCTTGATGTCACAAAATGGGGTTAGTAATACTTCAGACTAAGTTTGATTTAACGTTTTAAAAGGATGGTATGTATATCTACATCTATATTCCAGTATTTCCAAATTGATCAAATTTGATAAGTGTGGCATAAAATAACGTATCAGTCACATTTATTTAATCTTGATAAAATATGATCTAAAATCGGTCACAGATGTTCGCCAAACCAGGAAGGTCTCACAGCAGGAGGACAAGCTACGAGACATGATGGACCTTCAGGATCGCTGCCACTTGGCAAATGATCTGGGTAAATTTCATCACGACCTCACTGTTCTCCCGAACCCTGGGAATCATGGTTTATATATGGGAAATCATCCCCAAATGGCCGAGCTATTCAGGTTAGTGAAATATGATAATTTACCCAGAAATGATGTTTTTTTACCCTCTGGTAAACGTTTACATAGCTATGGAAAATCACCATTTTTAATGGGAAAATCCACTATTTCGACTGGGCCATTTTCAATAGCTATGTTAAAATTACCAGAGGGTAACCAGGAAACATGGGGAAACCGGGAAAGCCCAAATAAATGGATGGTTAGATCTAGATTTAAATAGTGAAAAAAAAACCTGTCACGTCCAATCCAAGTACTCTGGGAATTTTAAACATATTTAAAGGCATGTTGATTTGTTGACCCAGAATTAGATATTGAACATGATTTGAACCATCATGTGTACTAGGGGAGTTGCTACAGCGGACGCCATCCTTGCATCGTTCCAACGTAAAAAAGGAGGGACTCCAAGATATCATTGGAAAATAATGGTTGGTATCTATTAACATCCAGATATTGGTTAAATAATTGGATAAACAATGGTTAATGGTTAGTGGTTGATATTGGAAAATCATCATTAATGAATTATTTAACCAGGAACGAATTGGAAATTAGCAATCAGACCTGGATACTTGTGTAATGCTTGCATAGTTTCAAAGACCCAGTTGGTGGATTATTTTATGGTGGCGGGGGTTATCAAGAGTAAGACGAGTAAGAGTGAAGATAGCGTCCGGATATAGTGTTTGATTGGCTATTTAACCAGTAACAATGTACGATTCAAATATTGTTTAAACCGACATCGTTGCGCATATTCAGGAAGAACCCCAGAACGCAGTATGCAGGTGGTCCTGGATTCTTCGGATCTTCCAAGTGGTTCCAACCGAGTTGCGTCGCAATGTTGAAATATCAAATTCCCTCTGGTAAACTAACATAGCTATGGCAAATCACCATGTTTAATAGGCAAATCAAGTATACATTCTATATGGCCATGTTCAATCGCTATGTTAGTTTACCAGAGGGTATTAGTTTGTTTGTTTGTTTCTGGTTGGTGATTTGGAATATGTTTTATGACTTTCCATATATTGGGAGTCATCATCCCAACTGACGAACTCCATCATTTTTCACAGGGGCAGGTTGAAACCACCAACCAGTTGTTTGTTTGTTTGCTAACTGTGATCCAGGTTTTGGCACCCTGCTCCAGGTTTCCCATGGTTTCCCCCAGGGGGGATCCCCAGTCGTCACCATAGGTTTCAAAATCAATGGAGATCAATGGTGCCCAAAACCTATAGGAACCATTTAGGAATCATATAGGTTTCAATTAATCCCCATAGGTTTTAGGAAACCCGGAAACCCCCATACGTTTCAAAACATGTGTTTCCACATGTTTGGACAATGGCCCTTAGTTGACCATTGCGAGCTGACGACAACTGAGGCCGTACTCTGGACCACTTGGTGCGTGAGACGGAGCAGGACGGAGCAGCTGAAATTGGATAAAGCATGGGTTGCGGACTAGTTCATTATCATATATATATATAATTATATATATAGGGATATGAATGGGATATAATTTAGATATGATTATTGTTGGATATATTTTAGGGGTAGCATGTAAGTATGTAAGTGGTTCACCGATCCCATGGTGTGTTGATTCTGAGCAGATGACTGTGACAGGGTGACAAGTGAAGTGATGCCCAACTTGTTCCTACAACCTCTACTTACCATACATGCGCACATGCATGTTTTTTTCTATTCCTGTAGGCAATAGCTAACAATAGTCATATTTCCAAAATTGCATTCCTTTGACACTTTGACTCGGACACATGTTTGTATGTCTTTATGTGCTTTGGATTGCACACAAAATGTTTCAGATATCCTTTACTCCAAACAATCTATGTAACAATGTTCAAGCCTAAGAATGGCTAATTTGTAGATGGGTTGATGGATGTTGATGGCTGATATCTGGTTTCACCTTGTCAAAGGGATGCAGCATGTCCTCAAGTTGTGATTTCAGAAATACCAACCGGATAGATCTTGCTTGTTGATGGCTCATCATGGTTTCAAGTTAGTTATATCGGTATGTATTGAATATTTTATTGAATAGATTGGACACCAGAACCATGTGGTTATCATCCCATTTCTAAAGCCATGTAAAACCACTTTGTTCATGGTGAAAAATCACCATTTTTGCTTGATGAACTCCCTGATTGTTGGGATACCCTCTAGTAAACGTTTACATAACTATGGACAATCACCAGTTTTACCCTCTGGAAAACATACAAAAAACTATGGAAAATCACCATTTTCACTGGGTAAATCCATTATAAATGGCCATTTTCAATAGCTATGTAACAAATTACCAGAGGGTAGTGGGTAGTTATCCACTATTTTGACTGGGCCATTGGCCATGGCTTCAATAGCTCAAAACGTATGTTTACCAGGCCGGGTATCTCCCAACGATCCACCAAGGTTTTCATGGATTCCCATGGCTGTCGCAGGAGTTCACAGTGCTCCGCCGGCGGCTGCAGCAGAAGGAGCCGCGCTTCGCGGCGGAGTGCGCTCTCTTCGCGCGGCTTACGGTGGAAGTTCGGCAGCCGTTTTTGTTGGGGAAAAGAATGTGGGCCATGCAGGATGGTGCCCCCCAGTGATGTTTGTTGGTTTATAAACCCCATTAACTATAGTTATATCTAGCATAAACCATAGTTATGTGAGTTATAAACCAACTTAGCTAACTATGGGGCACCACCTTGTGTGGAGGTTTCCCAAAAATGTGGACCAGGAAAAAATTGGGAATTTCAGGATCCTAAAATGTTTGTACTGTACCTGTACCATATTTCTGGCCATATTTTGTGGGGGTATTCCCTTACATAGGCCTTTTTTTTGGCCTTATATAGGCCTTATATATGGTAGGTACCTCCAATTTAGGTTCCTGAAATGGCCATTGACCATAGTTCAAGCTTAGGAGGCTGTTGAGCCATGTTGAGCCAACTAATACTCATAGTAAATGGAGGTTTCATGAGGTTTCCATAAATGGGAGTACCCCAATAGCTGGATGGTTTACAATGGAAACTCCGATTAAAATGGATGATTTGGGGGTAGCCCTATTTTAGGAAACCCCCATGGTAAAAGCCAATCATAGAGGTTCTGTAATGTTTTGTAGATATAAGAAGCGGGCCCTCACCTGGGGTGAATTTCACGTTACCTTTGGGACAGCCTGGTGTAAAAACTATCGCCAGGCCTAGTTACCTATGGGAAAGGTTACTCCCATTCTGAATGTTACGGTTTTATGTACACATGGATGATAAGCCATCCCCAATAGAGGTGATTTATAGTGACGATGTGTGTCCCATAGATGAATATCTATTAGGTGTATAAGCGGTTTATCATCCATCATGCTGGTGTGCATCCCAGAATGGTTTATATCCCATGCCAACCAGGGATGGATAATACTGCGTTGATTAAACAAAGAGAAGCGGCGATTTTAGTAGACTAGTGTTTTTGAATTTCCATGTTTCAAGCATTATGTATTTAAACAATTGACAGAAAGCCATAACTGGAGTTCCACTCCAAACATTCCACCTGAGCCAAACCAGAAATTTGATCGGATTTGTTTTTCGAGCTGATTCACTCCATTCCAAAAAGCAGCTATAGCATAAAGGGTATCCCCCCGTCCACTGGCTCATCATCGTCCCTACTAAAGTCTTTTGTGGGTGTACCCCATTTTCGGACAAAGCCATAGAAGCTTTGCCAAGAGATGGCTGAATGAACATGGTCATATTTTCCTCGAGTAATGAAGAAGCGGCAAACAGATAATCAATCTCTGAGGCAGTACATCAAGAAACATGTGGACTGTGGCAAAGTGTTTTCTGAGTGGCAGCTCTTTGAAGCTGCTAGGGGCTGTTACAACATGAAGGCTTTGCATGTCAATTACCAACAGTTGCCTCAATCATGACCCAACTTGTAGTTGAATCATCCTGAGATATTTATGGATCTCATAGATTATATTTGTTTAGTGTTGACTGATGTTGACTGCTCTACTGGGAATCCCACCTTCAACCGCGGTAAGAGTACAAGCTTTGGCCCCATAGATAGCTAAGTTGGTTTATCACTGTGTCAACTGTCAACTAGATTAATTCTTGGACTTTTGCGGTTTATGGTGAGTATAACTATAACCATTATAACAGACATATCATGACTATAATTACCCTCTGGTAATTTAACAGTTTGCTATTGAACATGACCATAGAAATAGTGGATTTACCCATTGAACATGGTGATTTTCCATAGTTTTTTGTATGTTTACCAGGCCGGGTACAGGCGTCCTTGTGAGTGGTTGCTTTTGCCCAATCAATTCTTCACTTGCTTAGCTGCGCTTTGGCAGGCATGTCTTTCAGTACAACAGGTACCTCAGGATTGGTTACACATCAGGTGCGTGTTAGTTCCCAAGCCGGAGGGTGGCTTGCGACCCATTTCAGTTGCTTGTCTTGCGTGGAGGATTGGTATGACTTCCATCTTGCAGCAGTTACAGCCTTGGCTTGATTCTTGGTTGCCGCCTTTCCTTTTGGGAGGACTCAAACATCGTGATGCTCGTGAAGCCCATGAGCTCTTGCATCACGACATCTTCCAAGCTTTGCAGACCCATCGAAAATTCTTTGGTGCAAAACTGGACATTCGCAAATGCTTTGACTCTGTGTCGCCATTGCAGGCCATCCATGTTTGGGATCATTTGCAAGCTCCTACCGAGGTTACTGGTTTACTGCGGTTTTTCTATTCCTTCTCTGCTCGACGTTTTGAGTCTCAAAAAGTTTGTGCAGCTACGGAATTCACTTGTTCTACAAGCATCTTACAAGGATGTCCGGCGTCGCCTGCTTTGTTGGCTGGTCTCATGAGCGTTTGGGGTTTCCATGTCCTTCAGCGTGCTGCGGTGTCAATTTCTGGTTACATCGATGACCGTACGGTTTGGGCACTTGGCAACAACGGACAACAGAGGGTGGATGCATTGGTTTGTACTCAGCAGATCGATCAGGCTATGGGCTTCTCTTTCCATGCGGACAAGTGTGAACTCTTCGCTACAGGAAAACCATCTTGTACTATTTTGAAGGCCGCCGCGGTAAACTCTGGCTTTCACTGGCCGGTGGTGGGCTCTTTCAAGTTGCTTGGTGTTCAATACAACCTGTCCAGGCGTAAATTTACTCCGCTTGCTGATCGCCTTCGGAATCAGGTGTTGCAGAGGTTAGCTCGCATTCGCATTACGAGACTTCCTTTTAGAACAAAGATCAGAGCCATTCGTGCATTGGTTTTATCTTTGTTTTCTCACACTGGTGCTTGGTATGGCCTTTCAAAGAAAAACTTACAACGTTGGCGTGTTTGCATTGAGCGTGCTATGATGACGCCGGTCAAATCCAGGTCTCGCCTTCTGCTTTGGGCTTGCCATTTTGGTGCTCATTTGGATCCTGAGTTTGTGATGGATTTCTCGGTCATTCGTCATGAACTGTGGAAACTGTCTCCTAGTGCACAGGCACTGCGGACGCGGGTTTCTTCTTCCCCAAGGCTCCGTGAAGTGCTCAGCAAGTGGCAGTGGCAACAAGTTGCTCCTCAGGTGTTTGCTACTCCTTTTGGTGCGTTGAATCTTGCTTGGGACGGCTTGGCTACAATTCGTCGTTTTGCAATTTTAGCTTGGGAAAAATACCTTTGGTTTTCGGAACCGAGACTCAAAAGCATGGACTGGTCTTCATTTCAGAACAAGTTTCCGGTTTTGGATACACACAAAACTTGGCTTGCTGCTCGTGCTTCTCATCGCCCCTCTCTGCGTACTGCATTAGGGGGTGCCATGGATGGGCCTACTTTATCTGGTCAGTTGGGTATTGAAGTGACGTGTCGGTGTGGTTGTCCTTCACCTTCTCGACAACATCTGGCGTGGCGTTGCCCTTTGCAAAGTTCTTTTGATTTTGACCAGCCGGCAAATGACAGTGAACTGCGGTTGAGTGTGTCTGCAGCTCAGTTTCCTTCGCCGATGGCTTCACGTGATTTGGAACGCGATTCCATTACACTTGTTCAACATCTTCGTGCGTGTTCGTCTCGCTTGGTGGCGTCTGACGCTTCTGTCATTGGAAAATGGAGAGCCACATGGGGTTTGGCCTGTGCTTGTGGCACTACATTCCACGGGGTTGTGCCGGGACTGGATCTCTGTTCTTGCGCTGCTGAGGTGTACGCCGCATGCATTGTGGCCAAAGTCTCCAATTATTGGATATTCAGCTTGACCTTTTGACTGACAGCATGTTTGTCCTTCGCCTTTGGGAAAGGATTCTTCAGCCATGTTTCTATTCGGCACCGTGGCGGGTGCTGAAGGATGCACAATTGCGGTGCCATTGGGTGCCGTCTCATGGAAAACAACTACATTGGCGTCACAACAATTTGGATGAAAACCTCTGTAGGTTACCCAATGCACGTGCGGATAGCGCTGCTGGCCTTGCGCAAGCTCTTTTGAACACATCATGTGAGGATTCAATTAACCACTGCGCCAAGTGGTCTCATTTTGCACTTGAACGTCTCTGCCAGGCTTCTTCTGACTTGGTGGCGATGTTTTCTGCTGATTCTGCGGCTGCGTGAAGCAGCTTGTGTGTGGAAAACCCCGTGCTAGGTTACCACACGTCAACTAAATCATCATCATCATCATCAGGCCGGGTACATACTATACTTCCATGGGGCCATAAAGCAACTCACATAGCTAGGGGCTAGGGGTCACCTTTTGGGAACGCGGTTGCTCGGTCCCAAGGAACTGCAAAGAACGCTGGGCTTCGTTGGGAGCTTTGAGGCGCTGGATCGTTCATGATTTTTCATGGAAAATCCATGAAAATCCCATCTATCAATGAATGATAGAAAAGGGGTACCCCTCCATTTTTTAAGGGAAACCTTTTTTAATGATGGATTAAAATGGACGTTGAAATGAACCCTCAAGAATTGATCGAACACAAAATAAACATGATGCTTCATAGTTTAATTTAACATAATTATTTCTTGAATTGTGGGTCAATAATCTATTGAATTACAATTGGTCAATTTAATTCAGAATTAGACACATTTAATTATTGAATTGGTCAATAATTGCGGGTCTATGGAGTCTATTCGTACATGACCAGTGTCTCAGCTGTCAAACTTTTAGTCAGTTCATGAGTCTCCCAGGATTTTTTTTCGCAGCAGCTTCGTTGCCCGAAGCATCCCAAAAGTCAAGACACAAAAATGGTGGTTAATGATGGTTAATGGTTAATGGTTTAATAGCCTGGTTGATTGGTTGATGTTTTTTGCTGTCTTGATGTTTCTGTTGGGCTATGATAGATCTCGATAGCTAAGATACAACATGATACAAGTATACTATGCTATTCTATGCTATGAACAATGAATCTATGAGAGATGGCGTCCTGCCATGTTTATGCTATCCTCCTGGGATGATTTTGGGCTACTTCCATGACTTACAAATGTAATGCATATATCTATATATATAGTATATTAACCTCACCAGCTCAAAAAAAAACACACTTTTGCAGGGTATCTTTATTTGTGCCCATGATATGGGTCAAATCATCATAAAACCATTGGCTGAGACAAGTCGTGGCAGGAAAAGCCATGTTTATCCAATAGCACCCCCACACAACCCAAAGTTCAATGCTAATATCAAGGACTTAGCATACAGGGTATTGCAGTGATTGAATCTTATGTCGATCTACTTTAATTTCGATGTAGTTAGTGATTATGATATTTTTGTCCATAGACTGTAGCTTCGATGTAGTCAATGATTATAGCATTAAGATGCATTAAGATTTATGTCTATATTATTATATTGATGAAGCATAACATTCATATGTACCATAAAAGGAGAGGAATGGGAATATACTCCTAAATCCCATCCCCATTTTATGTCAAACACCTTCATGTTATCGTTCCAAAAAGTGTCAAATCATCCCCTACATCCACCATGGTTTCTGGGCGATCCACTGCCAAATCCGCATGTTTTTTTTCCCAAAAACTCATGGTGTGAAAACGAATATTAAAAAACAACACCATTCATCATGATTATTGCGATAAGAAATCTTATTGAATCCCCAATTTGGGTTTCTTCTTGGGTATACCCCCATAGTCGCAGGCGGCCTCGCGTGCTCTCAGCTACAGCGAAGCGCGGGTGCTGGGCGACAATGCCGCAGCTGCGACCAACGAGGTGCAAAACAACAACGGAGATGGATGGAACTCCAGCCCTGGTGATGGGTTGAAGTGGACTTAATGATGGTTAGCCGTGGTTATGATGATTAAACTAATGGTGATTAATGGTGATTAATGGTGATGAATAGCCTGGTTGATTGGTTGATGTTTGTTAGGACTTTTTTCCTAGCTAATTCATAGGGGATTATGAACTAAACCATATGGGACACCTGTCAACCAACTAGGCTTAATGGCTCGACTGGGTATGCAAGGTGAGGTCCCCTATAGTTGTGTTCGTTGGTTTATAACCCCCCTGAATACTATAGTTTTATCTTATCCAAGTTGTAAGGCAATATTAAAGACAAACAAATACAAACAAGACAGACATTATCATACATTTGATTTACGCCGAATAAGACAATCTCAGGATGGGCCAGGGAATGATTCACTGGTGCGGCTGCCATTCCAGGTCACTCAAGTGGAGGTCGCTTTGGATGAGAAGCTTCGCCTGGGCACCAAGAGATGGACATCTCAGGGGGGGGGCCATTGAAAAAGTCGGGCCGGATGGTGATTTCATAGGGTGAA
>CAMXCT020000046.1:196206-315524 GCA_947184155.2 Cladocopium goreaui | reverse complement strand
GGAACGTACTTTCCAGTACGACTTTGTACTACAAAGCTTGCAGAAATGCACTTCTTTGTACTACAACTCTTGCAGGAAATGGGAACACAGGTTCACCAAATACTGCGCCTGCCACGAAAAATGACAATCTGAAGCATCCTGGAATCAGCATGAGATGGCCAGTTCCAATGCGATTTACGATTTGTTAGGAAAGCATGCGCGGCCAAAATCGAAGCACTC
Source organism: Cladocopium goreaui (assembly GCA_947184155.2). Classification (NCBI taxonomy): domain Eukaryota; class Dinophyceae; order Suessiales; family Symbiodiniaceae; genus Cladocopium; species Cladocopium goreaui. Next base: position 315,305 of record CAMXCT020000046.1, on the reverse strand, counting down.
CCCGCACGAAAACCAAAATCACAACGTTGGAATCCAACGTTACGATCCGCTTTTGGCGACAGTTTCACAAAAAAGTGGAAATCATAACGTTGGAACGCGGTTTGAAATAGAATATAATATTCTTTTTTTGGCCGCATCCAACGTTACGATTTCGACTTTTGTCCCACACCTGCCACGAAAAACAAGCATAACGTTGGAATCCAACGTTACGATTTCGGCGTTTGTCCCACGCCTGCCACGAAAACTCGGACCAGAGGCTCACCAAATACTGCGCCTGCCACGAAAAGAGCAATTAGGGGCTTACCAAGTACTGCGCCTGCCACGAAAACTGGGACCAGAGGTTCACCAACTATTGCGCCTGCCACGAAAAATGGAATTAGGGGTTTACCAAATACTGCGCCCACCACGAGAAGTGGGACCAGAGGTTCACCAAATACTGCGCCTGCCACGAGAAATGCATTTAAGGGCTTACCAAATACTGCGCCCACCACGAAAACTGGGACCAATTCGTGGCAAGCTGGAATCCAAGATTGATTGCAAAATTTCGAACATATGAATGAAACCGGGTGCCTTTGTCACACCTACGGCTGATTTTTGCACACATGCACACACCTGACCTCATTCCATATCTGCTTTGTGGCGGCCTTCAGCTGCTGCTTTAAAACCTGCCTTTCAGCACGCAAGCCGGGCAGCTGATCTGGCACAGCTGCGCGCACTGGCACAGCCGCGCCATCAGGTCTTCCGTCTGCACCATTGCCAGCTGCGCTTTCATCATTTGCTGTGTCAGACATGTTGACTGAACTGCGAAGCAGCAATATCTGTGAGTCTGAAAAAGGCTGCGTCGAAGCATGTGTCCACAAGTCTGATGCTGTCTTGGGACTGCAACATAAATGGGGCTGGTTTGAAAGCCCCAAAAACGGTCACACTTGAAGCTTCAATATGATGGACCCTTGCAGTGCGGCAATTAACGCACACACACACACACAACAGTGCCCCAGCTTGCTCACGCAAACTCGCATCTCAGCTTTTCATGCCCTGCTTCACTAAGTACAATCTGCTGAACAGCAGCTTTTTAAAGCAGGCTCGCATAAGCGTAGCCCATCTTTCGCCGCTTCGGCCAGATCATTTGCACTTCCTCCTTGGTCGGTTTCACCGCCGCAGGAAAAGAAACAGGGTGTGCCATAAAAGAAGCCAGGGCTGAGTGTAAATGTGAAACATCCCGGGAGGTCCCGACAGACTTGAAGGCCCCCGACCAGTTGTGGCATGCAAAGCACTCTTTGTGTGCTTGCGAAATTTGCCAAAGTCAAGCCAATGGTTCTGGCTGCCCCTCTGCAGCTGTCTGCCTCTGTTCTCGGTACTTCTGACGCAAGTACGACTTGAAGCGCCAAAAGGCGAAGACGTCCAAAGGCTGGAGTAAACTTGTTGTAGATGCTGGTATATATAGTAATTGAAATCCATGTCGCTTTGCCGCTACTAAAATAGTTTTCGGCAGGTGTGGGCACGCGCAGTCCCACATTATGACTGGTGAGATGCCTGCGAGAAAAGGCATGAGCGCCTTTTTCACGGCTTGTAAAATCACCAGCATGCAATCAGCTGTGACCCAAGATGACTTGCCACGAATGATTTGCAGCTGCGTACGAGGCAAAGCGTTGTACGCTCTCAGCAAAGAGCTCGGTAGCCTCGTCTGGGAGCTAATCAAGAAATGAGGAAGAAATGGTTGTATACTTGGATCACTGCAAATCAGAGCGCAGTATGTGTAAGCGCCGCGCCGGCGATCCTTTCTGATCTTCATGTGTGGCACTTCTGGATGTTTCTTCCAATGCTTCGCGTTTACTATGCACCCCGCCCCCGGTAGTGGGGAATATGCTATTGAAGTCTCGTCAAAGTTGATCCAAAGAATCTTGCCAGTGACCTTCTCGGTGATGTAGGAAATGCTCTTCCAGAAGACATTGATCTGCCATGGTCGGAAAAATCTTGCAATGAAGTCTCACCAAAAACAGACAAAATTGTTTCCAAATGCGGCCCCAAAATTGAGACCGTTTTTGGGCCCCAAAATTGCTTCCCCCACTTAAACAAGACCACAATTCGGGACTCCCAGGCGGTCCCAAAAATAGGACCTGACATCCAAAGTTTGCAGGCCTTCTGCTGCAAGTCTTCCGGATTGATTTGGCCAATCGGCCGCAAGCGCCCCCTTCGCACGGCCCAACGAGCACGCCATCGAGCAACCCATTTGTTCACAGTTCGTTTATGAGGCCGCCCACTTGGAATCTTACAGGCATTGCAGGATTCAAAGCGGCTAAACACTTCTGCTGCACACGGAGCCACGCCGTTGGCAAGGTTCTGTGCATGAACCCAACGCCAAACCTCCTGTTCCCCAAGGAAGACGCGAGCAAATTTCAGAGCCCTTGCCCAAGCCATGTTGGCTTCGTCATGCATGCAAAGAAGATCGTCTAAATCAATATCCAAAAACAGTTGCCGAACCAAAGTCTTGCTGGGGAAATTCACATCTGCTGGGGGTAACGTTGACAAATGTCTTGCAGCTTCCTCCGCCGTCGCCAGATCCCACGAAGAAAGCATGTACACTGCCAGCACCCTTTTGACAGCTGTCACTGATAACCCCCCATGTTCCAAGCGCAGCTTGTTGCGCCGTGCAGCTTGCTCACAACTCCGCAAGCGCAACCTGTTTTCATGCAAAGAAGCTTTCAATGCCTCACAACGCTCCGCTGCTGCCATGGCGTGCCTTTGGCCGCGCCCGGCCACAGCTTTTAGCAAGTTTCCATGTGTATATATACCCTTGCCACACTTGCGTAGACATGAAAGTACTAGAAAGTACAAGTTAACATCATATAGATCATGCCTGTGTGTTTTCCTGCGCATTCTTGACACAGCCTCTCATGGACATGACAGAAACCCCTTCGCTAAGAGGGTATAGCCAAATGTCAGCGAAGCAGAATAAAGAATCACGCTTTGTTTTCAGCTACATCTTCTTTTTACGACCAAAACAGTTGACCCTATAGGGAGCCATGCGTTGTGAACACCTTATTGACTGAAATAAACAAAGTTTGGCCAGATTAGTGGTCACACTCTCCCGCCCAGATATTACGGCAAGCATGGCTGGGTCTCCAAAAACTCCTGCCAAGACAAATTGAAAAAAGCGGCGAGCGACACACACACACACACACACACACCTGGGGGCCATACTTCGGAAGCCTCAAAGCAGCACAGAAAGCGGTCTCATTTTTTGGCCCGCGCAAATTGACTGACCAGCAATGCCATCACGCCTTCAGCAGCATCCTGCGGCGAGCAAAGATGGAGCATATATTGGATTGCCCGGACAATGCGCTTAGTCAACATGGGGTTACAACTCCTGCTGGGCCAATCACAAAAACCGAAAAGGGATGCATCTTCAAGGTAATGGGTGCTTCTCTGCACAACACATGAAGCTCTCTTTTTTGGGCCCGCAAAAGTCGCACGAAAATTCAAAGGCATCGTCCATCATTGCCTCAATCTCCTCATCACAAGGCCATGGCATGAGAGGTTCCTGCAATGCAGCTGCGCCAGTTGCGACAGAAGCAGGAAGATTTCCATCAGGAGTGTTCTTGCTCGCAGCAGCTGTGCCAGATTCGGCTGAAGCAGGAAAATTTTCACCAGAAAAGCTCGAAGAACAATCCTGGCGCCACTCACACCCACTGAAAACATAACATTGGAAACGCCCATCCAAAGGAGGCAGAAGGTCCCAAAGCACTAGTGCAGACATCTCTTATGAATTCAACCATGTTTGATAACATCGCATTCAAAACAAAATAGGAACATGATTATGCTGTTGGCCTCCTTTGGATGGCCGTTTGTAACGTTCCGTTTTGCATGGGCCAGCCGGTCCTCGGACTTGAACACCTTCTTCGAACACTCCACCCAGACTGTGCGTCTGTCGATGGCACCCTTGTGGTTGGGCGTGAAATATTCCACTGGCCAGAACTACTTCAAAGCTTGCAGAAACGTACTTCCCAGTACTACTTTGTACTACAAAGCTTGCAGGAACGTACTTCCCAGTACTACTCTGTACTACAAAGCTTGCGGAAACGTACTCCCCAGTACTACTTTGTACTACAAAGCTTGCAGGAACGTACTTTCCAGTACGACTTTGTACTACAAAGCTTGCAGAAATGCACTTCTTTGTACTACAACTCTTGCAGGAAATGGGAACACAGGTTCACCAAATACTGCGCCTGCCACGAAAAATGACAATCTGAAGCATCCTGGAATCAGCATGAGATGGCCAGTTCCAATGCGATTTACGATTTGTTAGGAAAGCATGCGCGGCCAAAATCGAAGCACTCCCCGCACGAAAACCAAAATCATAACGTTGGAATCCAACGTTACGATCCGTTTTTGGCGACAGTTTCACAAAAAAGTGGAAATCATAACGTTGGAACGCGGTTTGAAATAGAATATAATATTCTTTTTTTGGCCGCATCCAACGTTACGATTTCGACTTTTGTCCCACACCTGCCACGAAAAACAAGCATAACGTTGGAATCCAACGTTACGATTTCGGCGTTTGTCCCACGCCTGCCACGAAAACTCGGACCAGAGGCTCACCAAATACTGCGCCTGCCACGAAAAGAGCAATTAGGGGCTTACCAAGTACTGCGCCTGCCACGAAAACTGGGACCAGAGGTTCACCAACTATTGCGCCTGCCACGAAAAATGGAATTAGGGGTTTACCAAATACTGCGCCCACCACGAGAAGTGGGACCAGAGGTTCACCAAATACTGCGCCTGCCACGAGAAATGCATTTAAGGGCTTACCAAATACTGCGCCCACCACGAAAACTGGGACCAATTCGTGGCAAGCTGGAATCCAAGATTGATTGCAAAATTTCGAACATATGAATGAAACCGGGTGCCTTTGTCACACCTACGGCTGATTTTTGCACACATGCACACACCTGACCTCATTCCATATCTGCTTTGTGGCGGCCTTCAGCTGCTGCTTTAAAACCAGCCTTTCAGCACGCAAGCCGGGCAGCTGATCTGGCACAGCTGCGCGCACTGGCACAGCCGCGCCATCAGGTCTTCCGTCTGCACCATTGCCAGCTGCGCTTTCATCATTTGCTGTGTCAGACATGTTGACTGAACTGCGAAGCAGCAATATCTGTGAGTCTGAAAAAGGCTGCGTCAAAGCATGTGTCCACAAGTCTGATGCTGTCTTGGGACTGCAACATAAATGGGGCTGGTTTGAGAGCCCCAAAAACGGTCACACTTGAAGCTTCAATATGATGGACCCTTGCAGTGCGGCAATTAACGCACACACACACACAGTGCCCCAGCTTGCTCACGCAAACTCGCATCTCAGCTTTTCATGCCCTGCTTCACTAAGTACAATCTGCTGAACAGCAGCTTTTTAAAGCAGGCTCGCATAAGCGTAGCCCATCTTTCGCCGCTTCGGCCAGATCATTTGCACTTCCTCCTTGGTCGGTTTCACCGCCGCAGGAAAAGAAACAGGGTGTGCCATAAAAGAAGCCAGGGCTGAGTGTAAATGTGAAACATCCCGGGAGGTCCCGACAGACTTGAAGGCCCCCGACCAGTTGTGGCATGCAAAGCACTCTTTGTGTGCTTGCGAAATTTGCCAAAGCCAAGCCAATGGTTCTGGCTGCCCCTCTGCAGCTGTCTGCCTCTGTTCTCGGTACTTCTGACGCAAGTACGACTTGAAGCGCCAAAAGGCGAAGACGTCCAAAGGCTGGAGTAAACTTGTTGTAGATGCTGGTATATATAGTAATTGAAATCCATGTCGCTTTGCCGCTACTAAAATAGTTTTCGGCAGGTGTGGGCACGCGCAGTCCCACATTATGACTGGTGAGATGCCTGCGAGAAAAGGCATGAGCGCCTTTTTCACGGCTTGTAAAATCACCAGCATGCAATCAGCTGTGACCCAAGATGACTTGCCACGAATGATTTGCAGCTGCGTACGAGGCAAAGCGTTGTACGCTCTCAGCAAAGAGCTCGGTAGCCAAGTCTGGGAGCTAATCAAGAAATGAGGAAGAAATGGTTGTATACTTGGATCACTGCAAATCAGAGCGCAGTATGTGTAAGCGCCGCGCCGGCGATCCTTTCTGATCTTCATGTGTGGCACTTCTGGATGTTTCTTCCAATGCTTCGCGTTTACTATGCACCCCGCCCCCGGTAGTGGGGAATATGCTATTGAAGTCTCGTCAAAGTTGATCCAAAGAATCTTGCCAGTGACCTTCTCGGTGATGTAGGAAATGCTCTTCCAGAAGACATTGATCTGCCATGGTCGGAAAAATCTTGCAATGAAGTCTCACCAAAAAAAGACAAAATTGTTTCCAAATGCGGCCCCAAAATTGAGACCGTTTTTGGGCCCCAAAATTGCTTCCCCCACTTAAACAAGACCACAATTCGGGACTCCCAGGCGGTCCCAAAAATAGGACCTGACATCCAAAGTTTGCAGGCCTTCTGCTGCAAGTCTTCCGGATTGATTTGGCCAATCGGCCGCAAGCGCCCCCTTCGCACGGCCCAACGAGCACGCCATCGAGCAACCCATTTGTTCACAGTTCGTTTATGAGGCCGCCCACTTGGAATCTTACAGGCATTGCAGGATTCAAAGCGGCTAAACACTTCTGCTGCACACGGAGCCACGCCGTTGGCAAGGTTCTGTGCATGAACCCAACGCCAAACCTCCTGTTCCCCAAGGAAGACGCGAGCAAATTTCAGAGCCCTTGCCCAAGCCATGTTGGCTTCGTCATGCATGCAAAGAAGATCGTCTAAATCAATATCCAAAAACAGTTGCCGAACCAAAGTCTTGCTGGGGAAATTCACATCTGCTGGGGGTAACGTTGACAAATGTCTTGCAGCTTCCTCCGCCGTCGCCAGATCCCACGAAGAAAGCATGTACACTGCCAGCACCCTTTTGACAGCTGTCACTGATAACCCCCCATGTTCCAAGCGCAGCTTGTTGCGCCGTGCAGCTTGCTCACAACTCCGCAAGCGCAACCTGTTTTCATGCAAAGAAGCTTTCAATGCCTCACAACGCTCCGCTGCTGCCATGGCGTGCCTTTGGCCGCGCCCGGCCACAGCTTTTAGCAAGTTTCCATGTGTATATATACCCTTGCCACACTTGCGTAGACATGAAAGTACTAGAAAGTACAAGTTAACATCATATAGATCATGCCTGTGTGTTTTCCTGCGCATTCTTGACACAGCCTCTCATGGACATGACAGAAACCCCTTCGCTAAGAGGGTATAGCCAAATGTCAGCGAAGCAGAATAAAGAATCACGCTTTGTTTTCAGCTACATCTTCTTTTTACGACCAAAACAGTTGACCCTATAGGGAGCCATGCGTTGTGAACACCTTATTGACTGAAATAAACAAAGTTTGGCCAGATTAGTGGTCACACTCTCCCGCCCAGATATTACGGCAAGCATGGCTGGGTCTCCAAAAACTCCTGCCAAGACAAATTGAAAAAAGCGGCGAGCGACACACACACACACACACTGGGGGCCATACTTCGGAAGCCTCAAAGCAGCACAGAAAGCGGTCTCATTTTTTGGCCCGCGCAAATTGACTGACCAGCAATGCCATCACGCCTTCAGCAGCATCCTGCGGCGAGCAAAGATGGAGCATATATTGGATTGCCCGGACAATGCGCTTAGTCAACATGGGGTTACAACTCCTGCTGGGCCAATCACAAAAACCGAAAAGGGATGCATCTTCAAGGTAATGGGTGCTTCTCTGCACAACACATGAAGCTCTCTTTTTTGGGCCCGCAAAAGTCGCACGAAAATTCAAAGGCATCGTCCATCATTGCCTCAATCTCCTCATCACAAGGCCATGGCATGAGAGGTTCCTGCAATGCAGCTGCGCCAGTTGCGACAGAAGCAGGAAGATTTCCATCAGGAGTGTTCTTGCTCGCAGCAGCTGTGCCAGATTCGGCTGAAGCAGGAAAATTTTCACCAGAAAAGCTCGAAGAACAATCCTGGCGCCACTCACACCCACTGAAAACATAACATTGGAAACGCCCATCCAAAGGAGGCAGAAGGTCCCAAAGCACTAGTGCAGACATCTCTTATGAATTCAACCATGTTTGATAACATCGCATTCAAAACAAAATAGGAACATGATTATGCTGTTGGCCTCCTTTGGATGGCCGTTTGTAACGTTCCGTTTTGCATGGGCCAGCCGGTCCTCGGACTTGAACACCTTCTTCGAACACTCCACCCAGACTGTGCGTCTGTCGATGGCACCCTTGTGGTTGGGCGTGAAATATTCCACTGGCCAGAACTACTTCAAAGCTTGCAGAAACGTACTTCCCAGTACTACTTTGTACTACAAAGCTTGCAGGAACGTACTTCCCAGTACTACTCTGTACTACAAAGCTTGCGGAAACGTACTCCCCAGTACTACTTTGTACTACAAAGCTTGCAGGAACGTACTTTCCAGTACGACTTTGTACTACAAAGCTTGCAGAAATGCACTTCTTTGTACTACAACTCTTGCAGGAAATGGGAACACAGGTTCACCAAATACTGCGCCTGCCACGAAAAATGACAATCTGAAGCATCCTGGAATCAGCATGAGATGGCCAGTTCCAATGCGATTTACGATTTGTTAGGAAAGCATGCGCGGCCAAAATCGAAGCACTCCCCGCACGAAAACCAAAATCATAACGTTGGAATCCAACGTTACGATCCGTTTTTGGCGACAGTTTCACAAAAAAGTGGAAATCATAACGTTGGAACGCGGTTTGAAATAGAATATAATATTCTTTTTTTGGCCGCATCCAACGTTACGATTTCGACTTTTGTCCCACACCTGCCACGAAAAACAAGCATAACGTTGGAATCCAACGTTACGATTTCGGCGTTTGTCCCACGCCTGCCACGAAAACTCGGACCAGAGGCTCACCAAATACTGCGCCTGCCACGAAAAGAGCAATTAGGGGCTTACCAAGTACTGCGCCTGCCACGAAAACTGGGACCAGAGGTTCACCAACTATTGCGCCTGCCACGAAAAATGGAATTAGGGGTTTACCAAATACTGCGCCCACCACGAGAAGTGGGACCAGAGGTTCACCAAATACTGCGCCTGCCACGAGAAATGCATTTAAGGGCTTACCAAATACTGCGCCCACCACGAAAACTGGGACCAATTCGTGGCAAGCTGGAATCCAAGATTGATTGCAAAATTTCGAACATATGAATGAAACCGGGTGCCTTTGTCACACCTACGGCTGATTTTTGCACACATGCACACACCTGACCTCATTCCATATCTGCTTTGTGGCGGCCTTCAGCTGCTGCTTTAAAACCTGCCTTTCAGCACGCAAGCCGGGCAGCTGATCTGGCACAGCTGCGCGCACTGGCACAGCCGCGCCATCAGGTCTTCCGTCTGCACCATTGCCAGCTGCGCTTTCATCATTTGCTGTGTCAGACATGTTGACTGAACTGCGAAGCAGCAATATCTGTGAGTCTGAAAAAGGCTGCGTCAAGCATGTGTCCACAAGTCTGATGCTGTCTTGGGACTGCAACATAAATGGGGCTGGTTTGAGAGCCCCAAAAACGGTCACACTTGAAGCTTCAATATGATGGACCCTTGCAGTGCGGCAATTAACGCACACACACACAACAGTGCCCCAGCTTGCTCACGCAAACTCGCATCTCAGCTTTTCATGCCCTGCTTCACTAAGTACAATCTGCTGAACAGCAGCTTTTTAAAGCAGGCTCGCATAAGCGTAGCCCATCTTTCGCCGCTTCGGCCAGATCATTTGCACTTCCTCCTTGGTCGGTTTCACCGCCGCAGGAAAAGAAACAGGGTGTGCCATAAAAGAAGCCAGGGCTGAGTGTAAATGTGAAACATCCCGGGAGGTCCCGACAGACTTGAAGGCCCCCGACCAGTTGTGGCATGCAAAGCACTCTTTGTGTGCTTGCGAAATTTGCCAAAGCCAAGCCAATGGTTCTGGCTGCCCCTCTGCAGCTGTCTGCCTCTGTTCTCGGTACTTCTGACGCAAGTACGACTTGAAGCGCCAAAAGGCGAAGACGTCCAAAGGCTGGAGTAAACTTGTTGTAGATGCTGGTATATATAGTAATTGAAATCCATGTCGCTTTGCCGCTACTAAAATAGTTTTCGGCAGGTGTGGGCACGCGCAGTCCCACATTATGACTGGTGAGATGCCTGCGAGAAAAGGCATGAGCGCCTTTTTCACGGCTTGTAAAATCACCAGCATGCAATCAGCTGTGACCCAAGATGACTTGCCACGAATGATTTGCAGCTGCGTACGAGGCAAAGCGTTGTACGCTCTCAGCAAAGAGCTCGGTAGCCTCGTCTGGGAGCTAATCAAGAAATGAGGAAGAAATGGTTGTATACTTGGATCACTGCAAATCAGAGCGCAGTATGTGTAAGCGCCGCGCCGGCGATCCTTTCTGATCTTCATGTGTGGCACTTCTGGATGTTTCTTCCAATGCTTCGCGTTTACTATGCACCCCGCCCCCGGTAGTGGGGAATATGCTATTGAAGTCTCGTCAAAGTTGATCCAAAGAATCTTGCCAGTGACCTTCTCGGTGATGTAGGAAATGCTCTTCCAGAAGACATTGATCTGCCATGGTCGGAAAAATCTTGCAATGAAGTCTCACCAAAAAAAGACAAAATTGTTTCCAAATGCGGCCCCAAAATTGAGACCGTTTTTGGGCCCCAAAATTGCTTCCCCCACTTAAACAAGACCACAATTCGGGACTCCCAGGCGGTCCCAAAAATAGGACCTGACATCCAAAGTTTGCAGGCCTTCTGCTGCAAGTCTTCCGGATTGATTTGGCCAATCGGCCGCAAGCGCCCCCTTCGCACGGCCCAACGAGCACGCCATCGAGCAACCCATTTGTTCACAGTTCGTTTATGAGGCCGCCCACTTGGAATCTTACAGGCATTGCAGGATTCAAAGCGGCTAAACACTTCTGCTGCACACGGAGCCACGCCGTTGGCAAGGTTCTGTGCATGAACCCAACGCCAAACCTCCTGTTCCCCAAGGAAGACGCGAGCAAATTTCAGAGCCCTTGCCCAAGCCATGTTGGCTTCGTCATGCATGCAAAGAAGATCGTCTAAATCAATATCCAAAAACAGTTGCCGAACCAAAGTCTTGCTGGGGAAATTCACATCTGCTGGGGGTAACGTTGACAAATGTCTTGCAGCTTCCTCCGCCGTCGCCAGATCCCACGAATGTCTTGCAGCTTCCTCCGCCGTCGCCAGATCCCACGAAGAAAGCATGTACACTGCCAGCACCCTTTTGACAGCTGTTACTGATAACCCCCCATGTTCCAAGCGCAGCTTGTTGCGCCGTGCAGCTTGCTCACAACTCCGCAAGCGCAACCTGTTTTCATGCAAAGAAGCTTTCAATGCCTCACAACGCTCCGCTGCTGCCATGGCGTGCCTTTGGCCGCGCCCGGCCACAGCTTTTAGCAAGTTTCCATGTGTATATATACCCTTGCCACACTTGCGTAGACATGAAAGTACTAGAAAGTACAAGTTAACATCATATAGATCATGCCTGTGTGTTTTCCTGCGCATTCTTGACACAGCCTCTCATGGACATGACAGAAACCCCTTCGCTAAGAGGGTATAGCCAAATGTCAGCGAAGCAGAATAAAGAATCACGCTTTGTTTTCAGCTACATCTTCTTTTTACGACCAAAACAGTTGACCCTATAGGGAGCCATGCGTTGTGAACACCTTATTGACTGAAATAAACAAAGTTTGGCCAGATTAGTGGTCACACTCTCCCGCCCAGATATTACGGCAAGCATGGCTGGGTCTCCAAAAACTCCTGCCAAGACAAATTGAAAAAAGCGGCGAGCGACACACACACACACACACACCTGGGGGCCATACTTCGGAAGCCTCAAAGCAGCACAGAAAGCGGTCTCATTTTTTGGCCCGCGCAAATTGACTGACCAGCAATGCCATCACGCCTTCAGCAGCATCCTGCGGCGAGCAAAGATGGAGCATATATTGGATTGCCCGGACAATGCGCTTAGTCAACATGGGGTTACAACTCCTGCTGGGCCAATCACAAAAACCGAAAAGGGATGCATCTTCAAGGTAATGGGTGCTTCTCTGCACAACACATGAAGCTCTCTTTTTTGGGCCCGCAAAAGTCGCACGAAAATTCAAAGGCATCGTCCATCATTGCCTCAATCTCCTCATCACAAGGCCATGGCATGAGAGGTTCCTGCAATGCAGCTGCGCCAGTTGCGACAGAAGCAGGAAGATTTCCATCAGGAGTGTTCTTGCTCGCAGCAGCTGTGCCAGATTCGGCTGAAGCAGGAAAATTTTCACCAGAAAAGCTCGAAGAACAATCCTGGCGCCACTCACACCCACTGAAAACATAACATTGGAAACGCCCATCCAAAGGAGGCAGAAGGTCCCAAAGCACTAGTGCAGACATCTCTTATGAATTCAACCATGTTTGATAACATCGCATTCAAAACAAAATAGGAACATGATTATGCTGTTGGCCTCCTTTGGATGGCCGTTTGTAACGTTCCGTTTTGCATGGGCCAGCCGGTCCTCGGACTTGAACACCTTCTTCGAACACTCCACCCAGACTGTGCGTCTGTCGATGGCACCCTTGTGGTTGGGCGTGAAATATTCCACTGGCCAGAACTACTTCAAAGCTTGCAGAAACGTACTTCCCAGTACTACTTTGTACTACAAAGCTTGCAGGAACGTACTTCCCAGTACTACTCTGTACTACAAAGCTTGCGGAAACGTACTCCCCAGTACTACTTTGTACTAGAAAGCTTGCAGGAACGTACTTTCCAGTACTACTTTGTACTACAAAGCTTGCAGAAATGCACTTCTTTGTACTACAACTCTTGCAGGAAATGGGAACACAGGTTCACCAAATACTGCGCCTGCCACGAAAAATGACAATCTGAAGCATCCTGGAATCAGCATGAGATGGCCAGTTCCAATGCGATTTACGATTTGCTAGGAAAGCATGCGCGGCCAAAATCGAAGCACTCCCCGCACGAAAACCAAAATCATAACGTTGGAATCCAACGTTACGATCCGTTTTTGGCGACAGTTTCACAAAAAAGTGGAAATCATAACGTTGGAACGCGGTTTGAAATAGAATATAATATTCTTTTTTTGGCCGCATCCAACGTTACGATTTCGACTTTTGTCCCACACCTGCCACGAAAAACAAGCATAACGTTGGAATCCAACGTTACGATTTCGGCGTTTGTCCCACGCCTGCCACGAAAACTCGGACCAGAGGCTCACCAAATACTGCGCCTGCCACGAAAAGAGCAATTAGGGGCTTACCAAGTACTGCGCCTGCCACGAAAACTGGGACCAGAGGTTCACCAACTATTGCGCCTGCCACGAAAAATGGAATTAGGGGTTTACCAAATACTGCGCCCACCACGAGAAGTGGGACCAGAGGTTCACCAAATACTGCGCCTGCCACGAGAAATGCATTTAAGGGCTTACCAAATACTGCGCCCACCACGAAAACTGGGACCAATTCGTGGCAAGCTGGAATCCAAGATTGATTGCAAAATTTCGAACATATGAATGAAACCGGGTGCCTTTGTCACACCTACGGCTGATTTTTGCACACATGCACACACCTGACCTCATTCCATATCTGCTTTGTGGCGGCCTTCAGCTGCTGCTTTAAAACCAGCCTTTCAGCACGCAAGCCGGGCAGCTGATCTGGCACAGCTGCGCGCACTGGCACAGCCGCGCCATCAGGTCTTCCGTCTGCACCATTGCCAGCTGCGCTTTCATCATTTGCTGTGTCAGACATGTTGACTGAACTGCGAAGCAGCAATATCTGTGAGTCTGAAAAAGGCTGCGTCAAAGCATGTGTCCACAAGTCTGATGCTGTCTTGGGACTGCAACATAAATGGGGCTGGTTTGAGAGCCCCAAAAACGGTCACACTTGAAGCTTCAATATGATGGACCCTTGCAGTGCGGCAATTAACGCACACACACACAACAGTGCCCCAGCTTGCTCACGCAAACTCGCATCTCAGCTTTTCATGCCCTGCTTCACTAAGTACAATCTGCTGAACAGCAGCTTTTTAAAGCAGGCTCGCATAAGCGTAGCCCATCTTTCGCCGCTTCGGCCAGATCATTTGCACTTCCTCCTTGGTCGGTTTCACCGCCGCAGGAAAAGAAACAGGGTGTGCCATAAAAGAAGCCAGGGCTGAGTGTAAATGTGAAACATCCCGGGAGGTCCCGACAGACTTGAAGGCCCCCGACCAGTTGTGGCATGCAAAGCACTCTTTGTGTGCTTGCGAAATTTGCCAAAGCCAAGCCAATGGTTCTGGCTGCCCCTCTGCAGCTGTCTGCCTCTGTTCTCGGTACTTCTGACGCAAGTACGACTTGAAGCGCCAAAAGGCGAAGACGTCCAAAGGCTGGAGTAAACTTGTTGTAGATGCTGGTATATATAGTAATTGAAATCCATGTCGCTTTGCCGCTACTAAAATAGTTTTCGGCAGGTGTGGGCACGCGCAGTCCCACATTATGACTGGTGAGATGCCTGCGAGAAAAGGCATGAGCGCCTTTTTCACGGCTTGTAAAATCACCAGCATGCAATCAGCTGTGACCCAAGATGACTTGCCACGAATGATTTGCAGCTGCGTACGAGGCAAAGCGTTGTACGCTCTCAGCAAAGAGCTCGGTAGCCTCGTCTGGGAGCTAATCAAGAAATGAGGAAGAAATGGTTGTATACTTGGATCACTGCAAATCAGAGCGCAGTATGTGTAAGCGCCGCGCCGGCGATCCTTTCTGATCTTCATGTGTGGCACTTCTGGATGTTTCTTCCAATGCTTCGCGTTTACTATGCACCCCGCCCCCGGTAGTGGGGAATATGCTATTGAAGTCTCGTCAAAGTTGATCCAAAGAATCTTGCCAGTGACCTTCTCGGTGATGTAGGAAATGCTCTTCCAGAAGACATTGATCTGCCATGGTCGGAAAAATCTTGCAATGAAGTCTCACCAAAAAAAGACAAAATTGTTTCCAAATGCGGCCCCAAAATTGAGACCGTTTTTGGGCCCCAAAATTGCTTCCCCCACTTAAACAAGACCACAATTCGGGACTCCCAGGCGGTCCCAAAAATAGGACCTGACATCCAAAGTTTGCAGGCCTTCTGCTGCAAGTCTTCCGGATTGATTTGGCCAATCGGCCGCAAGCGCCCCCTTCGCACGGCCCAACGAGCACGCCATCGAGCAACCCATTTGTTCACAGTTCGTTTATGAGGCCGCCCACTTGGAATCTTACAGGCATTGCAGGATTCAAAGCGGCTAAACACTTCTGCTGCACACGGAGCCACGCCGTTGGCAAGGTTCTGTGCATGAACCCAACGCCAAACCTCCTGTTCCCCAAGGAAGACGCGAGCAAATTTCAGAGCCCTTGCCCAAGCCATGTTGGCTTCGTCATGCATGCAAAGAAGATCGTCTAAATCAATATCCAAAAACAGTTGCCGAACCAAAGTCTTGCTGGGGAAATTCACATCTGCTGGGGGTAACGTTGACAAATGTCTTGCAGCTTCCTCCGCCGTCGCCAGATCCCACGAATGTCTTGCAGCTTCCTCCGCCGTCGCCAGATCCCACGAAGAAAGCATGTACACTGCCAGCACCCTTTTGACAGCTGTCACTGATAACCCCCCATGTTCCAAGCGCAGCTTGTTGCGCCGTGCAGCTTGCTCACAACTCCGCAAGCGCAACCTGTTTTCATGCAAAGAAGCTTTCAATGCCTCACAACGCTCCGCTGCTGCCATGGCGTGCCTTTGGCCGCGCCCGGCCACAGCTTTTAGCAAGTTTCCATGTGTATATATACCCTTGCCACACTTGCGTAGACATGAAAGTACTAGAAAGTACAAGTTAACATCATATAGATCATGCCTGTGTGTTTTCCTGCGCATTCTTGACACAGCCTCTCATGGACATGACAGAAACCCCTTCGCTAAGAGGGTATAGCCAAATGTCAGCGAAGCAGAATAAAGAATCACGCTTTGTTTTCAGCTACATCTTCTTTTTACGACCAAAACAGTTGACCCTATAGGGAGCCATGCGTTGTGAACACCTTATTGACTGAAATAAACAAAGTTTGGCCAGATTAGTGGTCACACTCTCCCGCCCAGATATTACGGCAAGCATGGCTGGGTCTCCAAAAACTCCTGCCAAGACAAATTGAAAAAAGCGGCGAGCGACACACACACACACACCTGGGGGCCATACTTCGGAAGCCTCAAAGCAGCACAGAAAGCGGTCTCATTTTTTGGCCCGCGCAAATTGACTGACCAGCAATGCCATCACGCCTTCAGCAGCATCCTGCGGCGAGCAAAGATGGAGCATATATTGGATTGCCCGGACAATGCGCTTAGTCAACATGGGGTTACAACTCCTGCTGGGCCAATCACAAAAACCGAAAAGGGATGCATCTTCAAGGTAATGGGTGCTTCTCTGCACAACACATGAAGCTCTCTTTTTTGGGCCCGCAAAAGTCGCACGAAAATTCAAAGGCATCGTCCATCATTGCCTCAATCTCCTCATCACAAGGCCATGGCATGAGAGGTTCCTGCAATGCAGCTGCGCCAGTTGCGACAGAAGCAGGAAGAATTCCATCAGGAGTGTTCTTGCTCGCAGCAGCTGTGCCAGATTCGGCTGAAGCAGGAAGATTTTCACCAGAAAAGCTCGAAGAACAATCCTGGCGCCACTCACACCCACTGAAAACATAACATTGGAAACGCCCATCCAAAGGAGGCAGAAGGTCCCAAAGCACTAGTGCAGACATCTCTTATGAATTCAACCATGTTTGATAACATCGCATTCAAAACAAAATAGGAACATGATTATGCTGTTGGCCTCCTTTGGATGGCCGTTTGTAACGTTCCGTTTTGCATGGGCCAGCCGGTCCTCGGACTTGAACACCTTCTTCGAACACTCCACCCAGACTGTGCGTCTGTCGATGGCACCCTTGTGGTTGGGCGTGAAATATTCCACTGGCCAGAACTACTTCAAAGCTTGCAGAAACGTACTTCCCAGTACTACTTTGTACTACAAAGCTTGCAGGAACGTACTTCCCAGTACTACTCTGTACTACAAAGCTTGCGGAAACGTACTCCCCAGTACTACTTTGTACTAGAAAGCTTGCAGGAACGTACTTTCCAGTACTACTTTGTACTACAAAGCTTGCAGAAATGCACTTCTTTGTACTACAACTCTTGCAGGAAATGGGAACACAGGTTCACCAAATACTGCGCCTGCCACGAAAAATGACAATCTGAAGCATCCTGGAATCAGCATGAGATGGCCAGTTCCAATGCGATTTACGATTTGCTAGGAAAGCATGCGCGGCCAAAATCGAAGCACTCCCCGCACGAAAACCAAAATCATAACGTTGGAATCCAACGTTACGATCCGTTTTTGGCGACAGTTTCACAAAAAAGTGGAAATCATAACGTTGGAACGCGGTTTGAAATAGAATATAATATTCTTTTTTTGGCCGCATCCAACGTTACGATTTCGACTTTTGTCCCACACCTGCCACGAAAAACAAGCATAACGTTGGAATCCAACGTTACGATTTCGGCGTTTGTCCCACGCCTGCCACGAAAACTCGGACCAGAGGCTCACCAAATACTGCGCCTGCCACGAAAAGAGCAATTAGGGGCTTACCAAGTACTGCGCCTGCCACGAAAACTGGGACCAGAGGTTCACCAACTATTGCGCCTGCCACGAAAAATGGAATTGGGGGTTTACCAAATACTGCGCCCACCACGAGAAGTGGGACCAGAGGTTCACCAAATACTGCGCCTGCCACGAGAAATGCATTTAAGGGCTTACCAAATACTGCGCCCACCACGAAAACTGGGACCAATTCGTGGCAAGCTGGAATCCAAGATTGATTGCAAATTTTCGAACATATGAATGAAACCGGGTGCCTTTGTCACACCTACGGCTGATTTTTGCACACATGCACACACCTGACCTCATTCCATATCTGCTTTGTGGCGGCCTTCAGCTGCTGCTTTAAAACCAGCCTTTCAGCACGCAAGCCGGGCAGCTGATCTGGCACAGCTGCGCGCACTGGCACAGCCGCGCCATCAGGTCTTCCGTCTGCACCATTGCCAGCTGCGCTTTCATCATTTGCTGTGTCAGACATGTTGACTGAACTGCGAAGCAGCAATATCTGTGAGTCTGAAAAAGGCTGCGTCAAAGCATGTGTCCACAAGTCTGATGCTGTCTTGGGACTGCAACATAAATGGGGCTGGTTTGAGAGCCCCAAAAACGGTCACACTTGAAGCTTCAATATGATGGACCCTTGCAGTATATATATATATATTATATATATATATTGTTTGATTAGTATAGGATTTCAAGATGCGTGCGTCCATAATACTATACCCCAAATCTCACAGCTTAACATATTTTTTTCAGTCTCGAAAAAGGCTATTAGCGGGGTTATCCTACTTTTTGAGACAAATGGCCCTGAAAATAGGGCTTCCCTACATCCATTTGTTCATCATCATTTTCCCATCAAGGTAGCCATGACATTTTTAGCGCATAGCCCGAGGCTCAAAGATGTGGAGATGTGTTCTTCGTCAACAGCCCGGGGCCCCGGGGCATCAGCAATGGGATCGTGGCGGTTCTCAGCTATTCCCTTTGACTTTTAGCTTTTTATTTGGGATAATGGTAGTTTAGAAGTAGAACCTTTAGCAGGGAACCTGGGAACCAACCATGCATAATATGAGTGTACATTTATAAATCCTATTTTAAAACAAATGAGTCACTGTCAGTGACTAGCTGTGTTGGGCCGATGTGGCGCATAGGCTCATCGTTGGCCGATCTGTGGATAGCAAGACAACCTGACAAAGTCAAGTTCAATCGTGGCCGGCTATGTTAGCTTCAAAATATCATGACTTTTGCCTCTATCCAGCCTATCCCTGTGGCACGCTGATGTTTGGAATGAACACAGCAATTACCCTCCGGTGTCATCAAACATGGCTTGCTGGAATATGTTCCAGCCATGTTGGATTACTTCCATACCTAGTAAAGTGGCCCGTGAGTGATAACGGGATAACTATCCCAGAATTTCGAAACACTTCAGACTTCAGGTTGGTGAATCATCAGGTCATTCCAGCTAGTCATGTCCCGTGAAATACCCATGAAAAATCCCATGAAGTTGATTATTTAATGTTATTTAGGATTTGCTAATAGATACATTTAGATCATTTAGTTGCTGAAATATACGGACATAATAGACCCCCCATTTTCCCCCAATTCAGCCAGATCACATGGGTCACCCATGGATATGATGTATGGAATTCGGAGCCTCGTGAGGTACGGACCAAAGAAGTCGTACTGCCCTACACTTTGCTGCCCATGAAGGTTCTACGGAGGCATGCTGAATCGGGCGACGGCTCCTGGGGCGAGGTATTATACTCTCAGAAAACTTGAAAAAATGCATTTGAATAGGGACATATGATGAAACATATACATATATACGTATATATATATATATATGTGAATATGATGATGAATAAGGTAACCCGTCCCTTTTTGAGAGTACCCTGTCTATTTGCAGATCAAATCATGTCGAGCTTATCTCAGATATAGTGAGTTAAGGGTGCATTTACATATATCTATATAATTATATATATATAGAATTACATATAGAATTATATAGAATTATATAGAATTACATATAGAATTATATACAGAATTATGTATATATATATATGTTGGGATCTTGAACAAGAAAATCCGAAGATGACAAGATGCCCCCAATTTATGTTGGTTGCATCGTGCAACCAGATGTCGCTCAGGTTGACTAAAAACTGCACGTTGAAATCTTCAGATCGGGAGATTCGACTGCGAGTTGGTTGCTTCAAGATGTGGATTTATGGATTTGTTTGCAGTTGTTAAAGAAAAACAACAGATTTTGCCAGCCTGTGATTTTGAATTTTATGGATGTACGTATGGAAAAACTGAAAGATACAATATGATACTTTATATAACTAGTTCTATAGATAACAATTCTTACAGCCTATCTCCCTTTGGATCCTAACAGATCCTTAGAAGATACTTAAGTATACTTAAGATCCATAGGGATACCCCTAGGGAGCAGATCCGATCCGAAGCTGCTGGTATCCGGCGCGCAGATGGTGCAGACCTTGTTGGAAGCCGGTGCAGATTCCACCCTGCGGGACGTGCAGGACCGAGCCGTTTTTCGTGGCGGTAGGGGATCTGCCATTTGATGCTTAGGTGAACAGAAATCTTGTGGTAAATGTCCTTTGTTTCCTATCACCAGATTAGAATCAAGATGTTTGAACAGATTTGGTGGGAGGGAACAACACTGCTGCAAAATGGCGCATGGCAAGCAACTAAATTTGCTGCTCAATTTTCTGGCATGAATTGGCCATGTGAACCATCTGCAATGTTGAAGACATCCCCAACAGCACCAAGGTTGTTTTTTTTGCAACATAAAGCAAGCGAACTAAGGAAGACCATAGACGCGCTCCAGTATGTTTTGAATTTGTGTCATATCTGAAGGTTGGATCAAATTTTGGATATGAAAATGACCAAAGATTCTGAAGATTACTGGTAATTTAGCGGTGTGCTATGGAAGATCACCAGCTTGTTACAGGAAGATACATCATGTTGATCATCGATGGGTTCACCGAACTAAATATGGGCCATGCCTTCCATAGCTACTGTGGACAAATCCTGCAGTTGGGAACTAACTTATTGGTAACCTTGAAACCCGGTAAATGATTGTAAATGACAGAGTAATGGATCTGGGTAAATTATAACGACCTCACTGCGACCTCACTGGAAATCATAGTTAGTAAGGGGAATCATCCCAAAATTGCCTTAATTCAGGTTAGTGAAATATCATAATTTACCCAGATGGATGGTAATGGAATAAACCACCTAGACACTGGTGCAGGATTTTGTCCATCCATTGTATGTTTGATTACCAGAGAGCGTATCTCCGTTATATCCAATTAAGTTCCATTAAATCACAATGGTTGATGGTTAAACCATGGTTGAATAATCAAAGGGTACATGGTATTCCCATTAATTGTTGGTTATAATCATCCCCCATAAACCAATGTAACCCCAGGGAAAATTGACAATTACAATCCATTTGATGCTGGTATTAAATAACCATTGTTGTTTATATATTCATAGTTCATAGTTAATTGATATTAATTGATAAATGATGTCCAACTCATAGTTAATTACTATCATCATCTTTATCATCCATTTCTATGGCCCATACCATAATAACATATAATAATCAGAGGGAAGATTGATAACAACCATAGCCACTTTTAGGCAATGAATGATATCTGATGATATCTGTGTTTTTTTGTTAACCTCAATGGATTGGTTTAAGGGAAAATTTGCAGGAAAGCCCCATATTTAATGGGAAAATCTATGGTTTCCTGTAAATTTTCCCTGAAACCAATCCATTGATAACCATAGCTATGTGAAAACCCTTCAGGACCGCACAGCCCTGCATGTGGCCACTTCAAGGGGCCAGGCGCAGCGGCGCTGTCAACGCCTTGAGCGCCAAGGGAGCGTCGTCTTCGTTTAAAGATAGCAAGCCCAAAATACACCCAAAAACGTGGAAAAAACTGGAAATGATGATGTAAAACCTGGACAAAATGATGAAATTACAGATTGAGAAGTTGAGAAGTAGGCAAATCTCATGGAACTGACATCGTGGAAGAGTTTGAGCGCTTTTTTCTTGAACCACCCAAAACAATGTTGGAGGGTTTTGGCGTTTTGGGAACAGGTGGGCGAAGGAGGGGGATCTTCTCATTAGTCCACCCATCAACTGAAAATTCCACAGACAGCCACTCCTTCTCCATCACCATTGCTGTGTCCACATATGGTGCTTCCACCACCAAAATGGCCAAAGTTCACTCAGAATAATGATACCCTCTGGTAAACAGCCACGTAACTATGGAAAATCACCATTTTTAATGGGTAAATCCACTATTTCTATGGCCATTTTCAATAGCTAAGTTAGCTTACCAGAGGGTAACCCATGAAATGTTGGGCGGTTTTTTTCCCATGTTTCAGTAGGCCCTATATATCTCACAGGCCGATGTGGCACGTCTGTTGCTTGGCAGCTGCGTCTACAGGCGCGGGCCACAGCCCCGTCAACAGACCCACAGATATAACAACCACTGGACCACTCATGTTTAACCAATGAGGGTTGACAGGTGATTTATGATAGGCAAGTTGGTTTATGAGGCCAATATAGGCCAATTAACCATAGATTTCTGAACAACCATGAAAATATGCATATATACCATAAATCCAGCAGTTCATCCACTTACAAACAAACTTAACTGCGGCACCACCTTCTCGGGATGTTTCAGGTAGAGATACGTGAGTTGTCAAGCAATGGCTGTCGTTTTTGTTGGGCATGTTCTTTCAGAAAGCACCCTGTGAACTCAAAGATTTATTGAAATTATCTCCAACCTTCGAGTTTTACCGCACCTGATGAGCGCCGAGCAAAGAGACTTTTGGGATTTTGGGGGGCCATTTCTAGTAGGTGCCCATCATTGCATCCAACCAGGGGTCGATGTTGAAACATCAACGAAGGCAAAAAGGCTTGGAAACTATTCTTCGCTGGATTTATCATGATTTATCATCAACCAACCACTAACCAACCAACCAACCACTGACATTCTGATATGGCCTGATATTTCCTGTATACTTTGACCATGTCTCACCAAGCTTTCCCATTGAATCCAGGTAGCTTTACCACGGCACATCAGTTGCCGTGAGTTGCCCCGTCCAGGCTTCGTACAGCCGCCTGGCATCGCTTTCAGCAACTACGCTGGGGCGACCAAAGCCTCTCTTGTTATTGGTGATCCAATGATTCTTGCTGATTGGTCAAACCTATATATTACAATATATATATATATATGGTAATATATCGGTAGATATTGGTAGTATATATATATATCCTTTTATCATCATTTCATGTCATGTTCAGTTCATGTCCTTTCCTGTCATGTCATAAATGGCACGATTCCAGGTCAATCAAGCTCAAAGCCTCTCGTCAAATGAAACTCACTCTTTGAGTTCTTGACTCACTCATGTCAGATATCATTTACCAATCTCCCAGCCAAGAAACGGATCGCTGATCTTATCGCGGTTGAATTATCAAAACATGGAAATATCATTGATAAAGGACGGTTGATGATTAGTTCGGCGGTTAAAATACGTTGGATATATTGTGGACTATCATAATCCATGAGCTGAGTCCTGTTCTTAACCAACCAGTATAGAGGGATGACATGCGGGATTTGAACACAGCTCAGATGTCCAATGATTTTCCAGTATGGAGATGTCATGGGAATATAACAAGGATATTATGGAGAATAAACAAGATGATATTGAAAAGATTGGAAATCATCTTTTAATGGAAATATAATATGTTTTATGGAGTATAAAATCAACAAGATGATATTGAATTCCCAAAATTTGCTATCTCCTACACTCAAAAGTGCGATTTTTCTGAGGAAAATCCATAGAGATAACCCAAAGGATACAATGGCCGACCTGGGAATATACTGATTCTACTGTACTGGGATATGTCTATATAACCAACCTGAATGATATTTATAAACCCCCCAGTGAATCAACAAAACGATACAAGCCCTGATTTTCTCAGGAAATGATCTAGACGATACTTTGATTTCCCATATCTATGCGCACTTTCTGTAGGGTGGATCCTGTTGTTGTTCCCTGACGTTTCGTGGGATATGATTGGTATCACCTGCAAGTAACGGAATGTATATAACCTATCTGGTTGGTGCTTGGGAACATGTTGTTTTTCCATATATTGGGAATTTCATCATCCCAACTGACTTTCACTCCATCATTTTTCAGAGGGTTGAAACTATACCACCAATCAGATATCAACAACAGAGTGTAGCCGCCACGTTGTGGGCATCCAACCATCCCAATAGAATCGGGTGGTTGTCCCGGGGAACCTTTTCGCACAGCCGTCAACCGTGAGGTTTGCAACCGCCGGAACCGTGGGAGGATCCCGACATGCCTATCCAACGAGCTGCCAGAGACGCCTTGGTTCCTCAGCATGGCAGGGAGATTTGGAGACATGGACTGTGTATTATATATATATGTGATATATATTACCTATATAAACATATAGATATATATATTATATATGATTAAGTATATATATGATTATATATACATATATGATTATATATACATATATGATCATATATATATATATGCATGGGATAATTGTATACAATCATTGGCATAATTATTTAGATGATAATTCCTTACAACTTATATCTCCATGGGTCCAAGCATTTCCCTATGGAAAGTAGTTAACATTCTAGATTCTATCCCAAATACATCCTAAATCGACACTCTGGCAATTAAACGTGGCACGCTGCGAAATCCGACAGTTATTGGATGGTGGTTTTAAACGACGTCACCACGATGTCACTGTGGATTATGCTTCGTATAGAATTACATATCCCATAATGACCTTTTAAAATTTCATGAATTCCTACAATCCAGATAGATTGAATCTAGTCACTTTGGGGATTGCAATTGGGATGTTTTCATACATATCAGATTATCATCAGACAATCCAAATTACGTGACTTAGCGTTTAGAAAAAGGTTTGCATGCAAGAGGTCGTCAATTCCGCCATTTTTCTGTGGGAGTTCCACCACGACTCGTGGGGGACTAGGGGTTGAAAGGAATGCTTGCTGAAATAGTCACATTGAAATGTGTGTTTATAACCAGGCTTAACGGTCATGCTTATGGTAGATATATATAATGCAATATGTATATATATATATGTGAGGAGAGTTAATGGAGTTTATAAGCCAACATAAATGGTTAATAGGGATCATAAACCAGCCTAAACCAACTTATAGCTGGGATGCAGAGAAGTTGTTTGAAGGCGGATCAGCAGCTGGTGAATTAGTTCGGACTTTCTATGAGTGACTTTCTGTGATCTCTCCAACCACTTGTCCAAACTGAATTCCGAGATATTTTGGTTTGCAGGTTGTAAGTTGTACCCTCTGGTAAACTAACATAACTATGGAAATCACCATTTTTCATAGGTAAACCATCTATAAATGAACCATTTTCCATGGCTATGTTAGTCATAACCAGAGGGTAACATCATTTCCCCGTGCCCAGAGAGTTACCACCTGCCCGCGCGCATGTCGTCCCAGGTGGAGTATCTCAGAGCCTTGGAAGCGCTGCGACGGAGCTTTCTGTTGGCAGAGGATCTGGGGAAAAAAGGGGGCGATTTTGTCGGGAAATCCCAGGTTTTTCCATGGGAAAATACCAACGAACTCAATGGCAACTTAATATACTCAAATATAGAGGTTTTTATCTGGGAAAATCAACTATGATATGGAGGTTTCCAACTATGATATGGAGGTTTCATGAGGTTTCGAGCTGGGAAGATCAACGAAGTAAAGACGATTAATGGGAACTTGGATCTACTTATATAGATAACAGGGATTGGTAAATGTCCCATTTTGGGTATATTGGACATCACCTTATAGTAGCCATTATAGACCATATACCTAATGGTTGGGTGATGTTCAATGGGGACATTTAATGACCCATGGATATTGTGATGACGTTGATAGCATGGTCCCCACAGCTCTGCAGGACAAGCATCAGTTCACCTGTCTGCACTACGCCATCCGGGACGCCTATGCCGGATGCTTTCCCATTCTGAGGCTGTCCAATGGGTTGATCTCAAACGTTGGGTGATTTCAAGGTGGGTTTGATTTTTTACATATCTGAAAATAGTATAAAATCGTGCACCCCAACAGATTTATCATCATTTTCCGGATGAAACGGCCATAGATGGATTTCCGGTACCCAAAAATCTTCAGATTTTCCATCCTAAAAGTCTGCGAATGAGCAGGTGGCTGCGACTTGTCGCCCGTCTTCGGTTGATGATTTTGTCGGAAGAAAACACTATCTATACTTGGTGGCCCATCCCACGAATCGTAAGTGGGTTATAACCCCAGTTATAAATGGGATTTTTGTAGGGTTAATCCACTGAATTCACTGGGGTTATAACCCACTTACTAAGTGGGATGAACCACCAAGTATTGGGATAAATTGGGGATCTCATCGGTGAATGATGGTCAATGATGTGTTCTGGAGATTAACTTACCCTTTATTGGCTATTCTCATAATTGACTATGGGAATCATGTTTTTAACGAAGCTGTATAATTTATATAATGTTTGAGTCATGGGCTGATGTTTTTGCCAGCTCCCTCGTGACTAATCTGTTGGTATCAAGAGAGTTAAGGATCCAGGATGGAGTTGACTTACCCTCTATTTTGATAGCTAGATATCGCATCATATGGTATGCGTACACACAACACTATCTTTGCATACAGTGTGCGCATCCTATATGTCTATATGAATACATATTTCAAAATTTCATGGGTGTATATTATATATAATTATAATATATAATATAATATATATATATAATACAAGAATTTATGTATTACTGTGTCTTATTCAGATTATACAGATAGACCCGCTGCCAGGATGCTCCTGACGAGTTGCTTTGAGTTTCCTGAGCAACGACCTCGGGGGACGCGGGACGCTTGCCCGCCGCGAGCTGGAAAATCCCCCAGAAAATATGGAGGCTTTGGTGGTCGATAGAACTGGGAAAATCGATACGAAAAGGTGGGATTTTTCATTGAAATAGATATGAAATCCTAGTTTAGTATTTATAGATCAGAAGCTACGTATGATACTTGTGTGTGGAATATCCTTAGTTACGGCTTATATTTCTGACCATAGTCAAAAAAAAAGTGTGATAGCCATATTCGGGGATGGTCATCAATCCATTTTCATATGGATTTACATATATACAAACGGTAAGGATTCCCGAAATGGGACGGACGACCATACCACGCAAACAACGGCCGCTTTGACTATGAAAGAGATGGGAATGGGTCAAGAACAGTTTAAGGCGCGGACCGGAGATTCTGGTCAGGGACCGGGTATCTGATGTTGACCCATAGAGGTTTCCATCAATGGGGGTACTCTTTTTATGTGTGCTTGGTTTTCATATGTTTTCATGGAAAAGCCCATCTAGAAATGGATGACTTGGATGACTTGGTGGAGTTACCCCGCTTTAGGAAAGCTTCCACTTAGAAATACCTGGGAACCCCCATAGCGGCTACGTCTGCCGCCGTCCTTGCCACCCGAATCCAGGGGACGTGAGCAGGATGAGATCATGAGAAGCAAACGCTTCCAGCTGCAGCCGGGGTGGGAATCTCGGAGGGCCCCCCTAAGGGGCATGGATGATTTCATCGCTAAGTTTGTCGACGAATATCAGTACCCTCTGGTAAACTCACATAGCTGATGGGAAAATCACTATTTTTAATGGGAAAATCCCACTATTTCTATGGTGACTTTCCATAGTTATGTAAACGTTTACCAGAGGGTAACATAATGATATCAAATAGTAACTATGAGTAACTATTATGTGTTAGAATATGTTAAAATAAAAGTGCTATTGATCTTATTGGACTGTCGTAACTATTCTGTTTCATCTAGAATCACAACCAATGATAATCAATAGTAAATAGCAACCAACAATATACCAACAATATAATATAATATAATATAGAATATAAATATTATCAAAACTGATTACCAACGCCATTATAGAGCTAGATTGATAGTCATTGGTTTGATATTTGGTATTATTGGATATTAACCATAGGTCGTTATGTTTTTTGCCCATTGGCTTGAAGACCTTCAGTAACCGACAAGAACTAACAGCCAATGGCCAATGTTGAATGGTGTGGGGGAGGAGATTTGTATCCTGATTCCAGTGTTCCACATGTGTTTTACCTTGCATTGTCCAGTTTGGGGCGGAGCCCCCATGTTTGACTAAGCCATATTTGAGTATATTTGAGCAACATAACGACCTCACCGCCATTTCACAGAATTTAATAAGGGAAATCATCCCCACATGGTATGATTTTTCATGTGTGAACATAAATTAAAATAGTTTATCATAGTTTATCCAGAGACATGTCTATATATGGCCCCAGCGTCTGGTGGTCTCCCCCCTCCCCCCGACAAGATGGTGATGGTCCCTATATGTATATGTAAGTTACATATATATATACATATATAAGTACTGTGTGTATGTATGTATGTAAGTATATATATATATACATTATACATTTACATGTGTGTGTATATACGTATATAGTATGTGTATGTGCAAATGTATACAGTATGTATGTGTATGCGTGGATGCATATGTCTATGTATCTCTCCCCCCTTGTGGATGTGGTGGGGGGGTTGGGGGGTGGGGGGGTTGGGGGGTAAGCCCCCATACCATATGGGGGGGGGGGGGGGGGGGGTTGTGAACACGAGACACTGGACCATATATATATATACATATATATATATATTGCACATCTAACATTGTACCATGGATAAAACTTGATATGAGCATCAAGAGCGGGAAATAATGGGTGAATCATGATGATATGATATGTAATCCCTATGGATCCTGCTGTACCTTCTTTGCAAGTATGACTTGGGTATGATTTAGGATGTGAAGTACCTTCTATGGAAGTTTTGGGATCCATAGGCTTAACATCTAGCATTGTACCTGTAGACAAAACAAAATCTGTTGACTCCGAAGTCTTCCAAACGAGACAGCAAATTTGCGCTGAATTGACTGATTATTATTCTAAGTATTACGGTAGGGAAACAAATGCTTGCTCCAAATTGTGTATCTGCAATTTGACAGTTCGTACTACAAATGGCGAGCAAATCAAGACAGCCGTACCCAAACGCCGTCCAATGTGCTTAAGTTATAGAGGATGTCTTACTTCCCTCTTAGACTGAATCGAGTAGTTAGCAACCCCTGACCGGCACTTCTGGCTTAGTTTATAAGCCCATCTAAGGACATAATCAATATATCCAATATATATATATATATATATGTATTGCTATATATATATATATACATATAGATTAATATATATATATATATTGCTATATATATATATATATTGTGTGTAAACCATCGGAAACCTATGTAGTCCTAACCCCATCTTGGGAGCCCTCGACCTGTCACCAGGCCAGAGCTGGTGGCTGGACTTTGCAACTATATGCAGCAGAGCGAGGTGCCGGCGAACAGCAAAAACAAGGTGGTACCCCCTAAGTTGGAGCAAACAACTAGGTTAACATATAGGTTAACAGAGGTTAACAGGGGTTAACATAGGTTAACTATGGTTTATGGATGTTTATGGATGTTTATGGTAGATACTTAGATAATCCTAGTGCAAAAAACTAGGTTAGCTGTGTGCTTTAGGATGGTTTATGAGTAGATACAGTACTTTGATCCATTTGGGTAAATGATGTTGCGACTTCACATGGCGACTGAAGCCCGAAAATTCATGGTGAATGGATTGGGGATAATTATATGGACATATCCGACATATCCCAATATAGCCGAAGTTTTCAAGTGAATTATTATCATTTGCCCAGAGGGAACTACGGTTGAAAAGCTCAGCTTTGATGGGATACTACTTCTATCCGAAACCTGTAATCTTCCTTTGAACCATTCCATTGAGCACTGGATGGATTATACCTATCCAGTGGATTTTCAGTATATGCAGTTTTATGGATTCAGCATCCCACGATAATAAGGAATTAGTATGCAGAGGAATCGCTAATCCGCATTGCTGGTTCCCCAGTTTGGTTACGAAAAAATATGCAGCTTTTTACTTGCTATCAATATCAAAACAAGTTTGCTTAGTTTCACATCATATTCAGATCAGATTATTGTCATTGGATTGGTTTAATAGGGAACATCTAAACCAGAAACCATGCCTTTTCCCATGGAATATGTATAAGAATTTCCTGCAAATGTTCCGTTTGCACAATCCATTGATATGGAAATCCAATGGGGCTACCCTCTGGTAAACTAACATAGCAATGGAAAATCACCATTTTTAATGGGTAAATCCACTATTTCTATGGCCATTTTCAATAGCTATGTTAGTTCACCAGAGGGTACCCCCAAATCATCCCAGTCATTAGACCATTTTAGTACTAAAACCTATGGTGACGACTGGGGATCCCACAGCCATCGGGCTCGGCGACGTGGCCCCTTTTTTCTGGGTCCTGCGACGCGCGAAAGGCGAAACCTGGGATACAGGGCCTGGGATGGGTCAAAAACCTATGAAATTACCTCATGACTGGGGGAATACACAACCATTAACCAGCTAAAATCTAGGGGACCTAATATGCCAAGGTTTTGACTTGCCTATTGGGAACATCATTGGGATCTACTGTATCGGTGTCATCAAACATGAACGGTTCACTGGGAATATCATCGAACTAAATGGTGGATTATTCCAGCAAGCCATGCGAGAAAAATGGGAGGACAACGATACATATACTGTCATATACTATATAATTATATAATTATATATATATAGTTGCAATACATAAATAAATCATATTAGATCATCAAATAATAAACATACCTATCAATATGTTTAGTAAATAATATCGCCGTATATCCCAATCATTGAAACAAACAGGAATTTGTTCGACTGAAATTGGGATGGGTCTATAGTCTATAGTATGTAAATTGCCATGTCTGTGAATCGATGGTGCAAGTGAAGTGTGGAACTGGGAACTGGATGCGTCAGGATGGTTCGCTTCGATATGTCTCAAGTGCCTAGATTTTGACTGGTAAAGAAAACACCCAACCAGTCAAAATAAATCTGATTTTCTGATATTTCATGTGGCTTGGTGCATCTAATATCTAAACGCCAGGGCCAGAAGTGCCAGCGTCACCTCGGAAGGTCTCCATGGGAAAGACCAGAGTCATCTCGAAGGGCTACCGCCATGGCACTCGTGACAAGTGGCTTAGTAAGCGGAGATGGGGCCGAGACGGGGGATTACAATGTTTATTAATCAATAGATGTTGATGGTAACTGATAGTACAACCCAAAACATGATTAAACAAGATGGATTCCGTATTGGATTATATACCTTTTTTGTGAATCGTAAAAGCCAAGACAAATATACAAAAATTATGAATACCAGGCATTTCTGATCTTGTTTCACCAGCTCAGAGGGTGATGATCAACCTCACCTGGAATCAAGCAGAAAGGAGATTCTGATCATGTGTTTGTTTGCTGATTTGAGTATTGTTTGGTGAAGTGTAGTTTCAATGGTGATTTTCTTGGTGATCTCAGCAACTGGTCATGTTTCTTTGATTTTCTGTGTATTGCTTTCCAGTCGTGCGCTGCTTTTTTTTGTGAAACGTCTTCCTAAGCCCGCAGGCACATCCCCACACGTAGAGTTCTTTCCCATAGGATCCATGTATGGTATATATGCTAACATTGGGGGTATATTAATGGTACATGTTACCATATATGGCATACATGGATCCTATGGGTTTGGTGGCCTAACTCTTGGTGTCCAACGGTGGAACGCGCTGCAGAGGTATTCCAAGAAGTACCGCACCAAGGGCTTGTTGGGATCTCAGGGCGTCATGGGACCCCCCAAATCATCCAACCTGTGGTGACGACTGGGGCCCCATTTTAGGAAACCTCCATTTATGACTAGATAATGTACCCTCTGGTAATTTAACGTAGCTATGGAGAATGACCATTAATAGTGGATTTTCCCATTAAAAATGATGATTTTCCATAGCTATGTTAGTTTACCAGAGGGTAGATCATGTTGTGCTAAAAAATACTGCGAAGACTTCTCCTTTTTGCGTGTCCTGCATGGTTGTTTGACGACAAATCCATGGGCCAATGCCGGTCATGGCTAGGGTGAAGCGAAGTGACCAAGCCGGGCAGTTCATCATCGCTAATCCGATCATCCGTTCATAGCAGCTCCAGCCCCATTCTATCACCCCACTTCCCAAATATGTCGCTTCACTATGTTTCACTTACATCCACCATTGGTTTTCTCACGGGGTGTTGGTCCACATGAACCCGGGGGGAGATATGTGCCAAAATTATCCGGTCATCAAACGTGGTAATGGAGACTCCCCGTTCACATGGAGGTTTTAAAGGGACCATCGAAAAAGTGGAGATTGTCCATCGACAGCTTTGACGACCTGAGGGCGTTTTCAAACATATTCAGTCAATCATCAGGATATGACGTGGGCATGATCTGATCTTGGAATTGAAGGGAACATCTCCAGGACCGCCGCAGAATACCCGATGTTTGACGCAAGAACGAACAAAACGGCTGGATCTCTGTTCCGAGTTCCCAAGTTTAAACAAAAATACCTGTTGGTTTGTCTCTGGTTTTCTGTTGATTTTCCATTACCCATATGCGAACCATGGTGCTGGAATATGAATCCCAACATAGAAACCTAACATAAATCACCCAGTTTTGTAGGTAAATAATGGTAAATATACCAAATCAAGTGAATCAAGGCCCGGCCTTGCGCGATACCTGGTGAACTTCAAGCGTGGCGACTTCGTGGACATTGTGGCAGATCCATCCGTCCAGAAAGGCCTTCCCCTTGATGGAGCTGTGGAAAGGCTGACATGGTGATTTAATGGGATTTAATAGGACTACAATGAGTCTAGTCAGTCACAAATGTAGATTAATGGGATTTAATGGGTATATAGGGTACATTAATGGGTCCTTATTAACTAGGTTTAACTTATTTCATGGGATTAAATAGGACTATGACGGATCTAAAATGGAATTATAAGGTGTTTTTGATATGGGACTTATGGGAATTACCATGGGAATTATCATGGGAAGACGGTTCACAATATGCTGAAAACATCATGGTGTAGGACTGGGATGACTTTCATAGAGGAATCATTGGCTCCATGAGTTGTTTACTTTAGCTACTCGTAGCATTTTGTAGCTAGGATTATATCTCCAATGTCTCCATACACATATGATCACATATGTATATAATATATATATGATAATATGTATACATGAATATGTATATATATATATATACAATATTATACGATTCTGTACGTATGTATAATATATACGTATGGAACTGCACCCCCAAGGAGCTGTTTTCAGAGGCTGGTTTCTGTCTTGATTTTTGCATGCTCGATAATGAATTCTGTTGCCCCATGTGATGATTTCATCCTCCCAACTAACATGGACCCTGCTGGTTAATCCACTCAACATCACTCAACTATTGCTTATTTTCTGTTGATCTTCCTGTCATCTTACATGGCTGTAAAGTCCCCCATATAATTTGATGAAAAAATCCAACTAAAACATCCATTGAGTTCAAGGATTTCCCAGCACGCCATGGATGACATCGAAGGACCGGAGGGTAATGAGAATGTTCAGTATATCCCAATTATATCCCAGTGATAGGCCCATGAATCCTTACGTCCATCTTGGCTGGTGAATCCATCTGTTTTCCGATGTTTTCCCAAGTTATACTGTATATGTGGTACCGGGTTTTCGTAAATATCTGAAGAGTGACCCAATTTTGACCCATAATTTTCTCGATTTTTCAGATGTTTCGATTGCCAGTATGGATTTTCAGGTAGCGTCGCGTCGCCAGGCCTGCCATATTCCTTCTACCACGGCCGCACGGGCATTGTCTTCAACGTGAACCGCAATGCCTTGGGCTCCTCGCTGAGGAATTCACTGGGATTTCGTGTTTTTTTCAAAGGATTTTAAGAGGATTTGATCATGAATTCAACGGATTCAGAATGGAATTTCCTCCAGAATCCAACATTTTAAGCTCAACAGCATGCCAAGCTGGAGCCTAAAGTCCCTTCAAAGAGACCGACCCTCTTGCCGTGTTGACGCGATATTTAAGTGGGGTATCTGGGGTATCTGATTCTGATTCGCACCAGAGATATCAGGTCATTTCAACAGATCCATGGCAAAACAATCGTACCAACCATGCCATACGTTTCAAAACGGCCTTCCGAATGACCTGTTCCGGGCTCCGGGCTGTTTAAAGGCGTTGAAGTCACCAAGATCGTGGGAAACCGTCAGCTGCGAAAGCGCATCCACGTGTGCCCCGGGCTTTGCCAGAGTGTTTGACTGGTGCTGGCAGGGAATGGGGGAATGATTCAATCCATAACTGGTTGGTGGTTTGGAACCATGGAATTTTATGACTTCCCATAAATTGGAAATGTCATCATCCCAACTGACAAACTCAGATTTTTCAGAGGGATGAAACCACCAACCAGATAACTATAGTAGAATCTTAGTAGAATAATGATTCAAAATTATTAATGAACAATCATCCCATTCCCACATTCTCTACTCAGCACCAGTAAGTTGATGGAACTTGATGAGGATGTAAGACATAAGATGGAATAAGAAATACAGCTAGCCACAGATGGGGTGAAAATTGGAAGTTGGCTATATCCAATTGTACGGTATCCAAATGTAGGCTGGTTGTTCTACTCATGATTCTACGTGACCAGTTCGTGTTGTGCAAATGTCAGTGAGTGTTGTTTGCACGAATATTTGCATCAGATCATCAGTTCATACGTGTATAATATACATACATTATATATATATATGTATATATTCATAGCTACAATATAGTTATATATATATAACCCATTTATACACGGAATACATATAATACCCATTAATACCCCATTTTTTCTGGTGATAGAACCAGCCCAGCGATGCCCTCAGTAAAGAAGCGCCTAGAGGCGTATCGAGCACGTGCGCAAGTCTCGGTGCAACGAGGCCAGGAGGAGATCATGATGGGTCGGCAGATAGCGATGGATATGGTGGGAAGGAAGGTTTTTTGGATTCAAAATAAATATTATATATATAATTATATATAATTATATATATATGTATTATGATATATTAAATGAGACCAACATTAATTCATTGGTGTCATTCCATAAATATCCTAATGATATCCATACATGATATCCACCCTTAACCATCCCATGGTATCCTCAGGCCTTTCGGCAGCGCGTGAAGGAGAATGACTTGAAGAAGCAGCAGGCCCCGAGAACTGTGTTGGGAGAATCACTGGAACTTGGGATGACGAGAAATGATCAAAGATAATGAGTCTATATGGATTTTAATAATGACGTGTATATATATATATTATATTAATATATACATAGAGAGAACTACAATAACTAGGTTCATAGGGATTTTTTGTTGTGAGGGGGGAACCCAGGCAACAAGTAGTGGCAGCAATACAGGTTCTTCATTGCCACGTTTGATCACCGAAGGATACTGCATATCCTTTGCAAATATAATCAAATTCAATGGATTGGTTTAAGGGAAAATCTACAGGAAACCATAGATTTTCCCATGAAGATCATGGGGCTTTCCTGTAAATTTTCCCATAATCCAATCCATTGACAAATATAATCACTGTCATGTTGTAGTACCAATGGAAAATCCCCGTTTGTAGAGGATTTTTCCAGCTGTAAACCTCGAGTTTGATGGGGATTTTTGCAGCCACTGCACTGAGCAAACCGGAGGCTACTGTAAATCATCTCAGGTCCACACAAACTGCACAGGATGCTGTTGCCTGAAGAAATCTACATAGATAATACCATATAATACCGTAAGACTCAGGTATTCATTGTTTTTTGGTGGGAAAAAACAAAATTTTGTAGTTCTGCAGCTTCAGGACACTCCCTCCTTTCAGTTTTAGGCAGGTCCTTTTCGTCTTGCACCACAGCACCAATCTTGTGACAAGCCGTAGACCAGGCGAAGAAGGAGGGCAAGAGCATTGTGTGCAAGCGCGAGCCCGTGGGGTCGGAGCCTTGTTGGGATTGCCCCGGGAAACAGTGCAAGTCAATCTGTGGCTATACTGAGCAGATCTGAGCAGCTAGAAAAATACAGGGTATCCAAGATTGGCTGTGCTCCATGGTTCGGATTTGGTTGTTGGGAACAATGATGAGCATTGAGAAGCCAACTTTGAGACGGGTTTGGAACATGATTTGATGGGCGGATGTTGATAAACGATGACATTTCCATACGATTCCTGGCTACACCCGAATTCTTCTCGTGAAAAATCTGAGTTTCGGCTGGTCTAACCGACCGTTTCCTGCTGGGAAACTGCTGGGATACATATACCCCAGCCATGCGATGAGCTGACCTCATCGCGTCGCAAGGCCAAAGGAGATGAAAACGGTGGAGGCGAACCCAGAGGAGGTCGAGGCCGGTGGTTCATGATTTTTATGGTTGATGAATGGTGATGAATGTTGATGACTTCATGATTTCACTAAACACAAGTTGTTGTTGATGTGGTTTTTAATGGTTGAAATGGACCAAGAAAGAGAATGCAAGAAACAAATATAAACACATGTCATTAGCATCTCTATCTATGATCCAAGAATGAATCTAAGGAGCCAAGTCTTCTGGAAATGGGCTTCAATTGTTCACCCATATTATCCGTCTATATCCGTCTCACAATCGATCATATGCATTGTTCCCGAACTTGCCATGTTGAAGTGGACCATGATGATAAACCGTCAAACTCTGGGGGTAGCCTATTCTAAAAACCGTCATATTTTGAAGGATGCCCTATTTTCAAACCAGGGGTGTAGCTTATGTCCAAACCAACAAAGACTTGTAGAAAATTCAGGTAGCCGGTTAGCAGCCGGTTAGCAACCCAAGTGTTGTTCCGGAGCAGGTCCTGGCACCGCTTCCCTTTGTGGAGAATTACTTCTAAAGGAAGCGCTGATGTGCGATGGCTGCGATGGCTGCGGAAAATTCATCGCTGCCATGGGGACGAAAGCTGCAAAGTACATGATCAACGTAGGGAATATTTGTTCAACAACGGGAATAGAGTGGGGTAAGTAAATAAATATATATATATTATATATATATATTATTATATGTATTATTATATGTATTCAGATATATTCAGATTATTACTTACATTACATCCAACAAGATGTGTTGGGTTTGTCTCAAAATGAGGGATTCCCAATTTGTGGCGATGTTAATAGGGAAACTAATGAAAAATGATGGGATTTGGGGGTTCCAAACTTGGAGACAACCCCAACGCTCCATTTTGGGTAGTTGTTCATATGTCCCGTCGTCAAAAGTTGGAGGCAAAGACAGAGAAAGGACATGTTTTTTTTCATTCGGGGTCGACAACTCGTAATTCATCAGTGCTAGGACCATTCCCTTAGTTCGAACTCATTAGTACCCAACACCCAACACCAGAGCTTGGGACTAATGAGTGTGGATGCTTCGGATCCACATGCAGCCCGTCAAAAGTTGGATAGTATACCCATATTGGGGGATGGTTATATGTAATATAATATATGATATAATATATGTGCTATATATATATTATATAATATAAAGTATAGTACATATATTATATATATATATGTGATATTATATACATATTATGCTATTATATAATATATATATATACTATGTATGTTATAACATATATATATATTATAATTATATATATATATGTGTATATATAATAATATATATAATATGTATATATATATATATATAATATCATGTATATATTATAAAATATATTTCTTATAGTGTAATATATATATATAACATGTAGGGATCTATGTACCAATTATAAATTATATTTATATATGTATACATACGGATTCCCATTATGGGATGGATAACCATGATTCATATATGTTTTATACTGCTTTATAACATCACATCACGCATAGCTGGTTACACGTAAGTCCCCTACAGACAGCCTGTATCCTCCTATTTGTCGGAGATTTTGCACTGGGGGTTGCCTGAATTTCAGGCCACTTTTGCATCAGTCAACCACCATCCCTTGAGGGTTGCGAGGGAAACTATGGCAAGCCTCAATTTTGGTATGGTCTCCGAATCACTGCAAAGTCCTCCACGTACAACCATGGGTTTCCAGTGTTGGGAAAGGAATATCTCACCAGCATGGCACTCCGCAAACAGGTGGCATCTGTACGACAAGATCACATCCGTCGGAACGGGCACCCAGGGACGACTTGGTCGGACCAGCAAATCCCCCTGATATGAAGATTACCACCCAGGCCAAAATGAAGAGGAACAGAAAAAAAAACAAAATAAAGATGGTTTTTCTGTATTTTACATCAATGACAGTAAAGCAATAGTAAACCATCCCCACTTTGATCATAAATTGGTTGTATAAACCATCAAAACATGGGTGGTTTATGACATTGCTTTACCATGAAAGACATTGGCAAAAGCTTCTGACTTCGGAGGATCGCAAACTTCGTGTTGCTGAGGTCAAAAGTCATCAGGAACGAGGTGGTGAATCACCGGGATGTTGAAGGAGAAGATGTTGACTTGGCAAACTGGAGAGAAACCCATGGCTTTTGCCATAAGCTTTGCATGGAGCTGGTTGCTGGATGTTGCTGGCACATGGGATGGACGTCAGTGATGTCACTTGCTTTTTTTGCGGATGAAAAAATCACCACTCAGTTCGGAATCTAGCGGGACAATGTTCAATAGCCAACTCAGTCATATTTGGAACGATGATCAAAAGTGACTTGTATTATCCAATCAGCTTGTGATAATGGGGGGTGTTTGAACCCTCAGTTACCTCGAAAATCAGCTACTTGATCATCCACATTGCCACTTTCAGTAGATAGACCAATCTCTCACTTTAAGGGATACAAATCAAATTAACATAAATCCTTTTATGATCTGTACGCATATACTTGTATGATCTTGTATGCATATATGTTAATGTTATGTATATATATACATATCTACATGAGCATGCAAATACTGAGTAGAAAGAAGAATCATTTGTACATCGCTTCATTTCAGCCAAGTGAATCACACTATTTCAGCCATATATTACATATATCGATCCCAGTTATATTCACTAAGTTGAAATGATTCCGCTAAATAATCCGTCCCAGTCCCAGCTTTAATCCATACATATTATATAATATATATATATTGGTATTCCCATTATATCCTGAGATATTTCAGTTATTCCTAATCATTTTTTTCTGAAACTGAGATATTGGTTTACTATTCCACTATCTACTATTATCTACTGTATCTCAGTTTATAATAATCTATTGATACAGAAGATAGTGGTGGCTACAATTCCCACTAATTAGATCTAATTAGGATATCTCAGTTATTCCAATTAATTAATCAGCTATTTCACTTCTTTCCACGTTGCGTATCCTACTCCTTGGAAAAGATGTATATCCGCAGATGGACAGCGACAGCGACAGCTCAGGAGTCACACCTCTGCACTATGCCGCCTCGGAGGGAAACTACCGAGCTGTACAGGTCGAAACTACCAGTGATTGGTGATGAAATTTGGGGGTTTCAATTTGGGGGTTTCCATATCATAGCAGTATATAGCAGTGATGATATCATATCCATAAGGGTTTCCATGAACGGAAGATAAAGGGGTCTGAACGAACAAGCCATGAACAATCCATGGCCAGGTGTTGCTGGCGCAGGGCGCCGACCCCGAGGCTCAGGGTTTGTTCAAAAAAAATGGGCAAGGCAATAATTTTTACAGCTACCATTTATTACCATTTGGGGATGGCTGATACCAGCCATAAACATGGTGATTTTGGTGATTATGATATTGAATTTTACCAGAGGAATGGTGCCTGTTGGTAGAGATTGAAGCAACAGGAATGGGAAGATAAAGGGTTTTGCCGTACGTGACGGGGAGCATCTTGGAATTTTATCGTTGGGGATGCATGGAATCAAAACAGTTGCAAAGTTTTTGAAGGCTGGGAAATCAGGAAATCGGTCACTTTGATTTTTTCTGGGAGAATCATCTAGAAATCATCTAGAAATGATTTTTCAATAGGGGTGATCTGGGATGTTCCGTGGATGTTCCATGGATGTTCCATTGATTCCATTGTTAGCTTCCATGGAGAATCTTGCAATGGCCACAACACCCGCTGAATTTGGGGCCGACAGGGGCCAAAAGGTTACATCCAGAAGCGAAAAACCTTGGAGAGGTAGTTTACTCATGATTACCCGGCCTGGTAAACTGTCACATAACTATGGAAAATCACCATAGAAATAGTGGATTTTCCCATGAAAAATGGTGATTTTCCATAGTTATGTTAGTTTACTCATGATTAATTCATTTCAATCCTTTAGTGTTTTTTTTGCTGTAAATGGAAAATCACATCACCATAACCAGCAAAAGCTTATCTTTTTGCGGACTTCCAAAGGTTGATCATGGTGATGTGACTGAGTTGTGAAGGTCGGTGTTTCATGAGAGTCTGATGGCTCCACCCTTCGGTTCTCTCATTTCGGCAGGCAGCCATTTTGCTTAGCAAAGCAACTTGGCACTCTACTGGACCTTGGAATTTTCCGGCAAGACATACGTTGGACTTGTGGAGACTTCATGAGACTTCTGGGATTTGAAGGGTTTGGGTTAGTTGAAGGCCCTAGTCCCACAGATGTTGGGGAAAACCACCAGTGGCCGAGTTATAGGGTTGATTCCCAAAGAGTCCATTGAGCTGAGTCTCTTCCATTGTATTCCATTGTATTCCATTGAGGTCTAGTCGCCATACCCACCCATACACTTAGATTTGTTTTTTTTGTTGGGATTTGATCGGTTTTCACACCGTTTCTCCTACTAAATATGAAGCCAACTTCTTCGCAGGGCATTTTTACGAACCACAAAAAAGTCCTATTGAGCAACCTTTGGACTTGGCCTGGCTAAGAGAAACTCTGTTGTCAGCATGAAGAAACAGCACACATCTCTTGGCCAAGTTTCTTGCATACACAAAGATGGGTTCCATTGAGTTCCCACTGTGTTTGGATATGGGTTTATCATGATTTTATTGATATATCAACCAGCAACTACCATATATTATTGATATACTATTATATTGTTCCATATACTATCATGGTTTGTCTGTGTTTTTTTTGAAGAACATAATCAAACTTGATTCGACTGATCATGACCGCATTAAAATGACCAGGTTGGAGTCTATGATTTGAGACTATCCTAAAGTGGGATGTGTTCAAAAAACTTGGTCACTCCACAATATCCAGAAATGATTAATGTATTGACCATTCATGTGAATGTATTCAAATCATTTAGGTTTTCATATCATCATGTTAATGTATTTGAGTGCTCTTGGTGGGGGCAGAGGGCACCTTTCTGTGTAATTGGACCCATTTGGGCGCAACATTTGTCTAGTTAGGTCGGCAAAAGCGCCCAAACATCGGATGTGCCGATGAGAAACATGCCGAATCCTCTGCAGGCCTCACAGAATTGAAACTCGCATCCTTTTTTTTCAGGAAAGTATGATGTTTACATGGTAAAAACGCATGATTTATGTGAGTTTATCCCAGATATTTCCCGATATGTCCATCGAAGGTCGGGGTGGGCCCTCCTTTTTTCCGGCCGCCAAGGAGAAGTTGAAGCAGCAACGAGCGCCACTGACAGCCTTTGACTTGGCAAAGGTCCGAGTCCGGGGGGTTTCCCCGCTGGCTGCCAGGGTAGTTCCTATAGAGTTTTGCTGTGAATGATTAGACATAGACAAGCAAGAACATGGTTATACCATGTTATACCGATAACGACAATAGTATCGTATATGGTATTAGTATGTATTAATGATAATGGATGGACAAACATATGTATATATAGTCGCGTTTTTCTCCCTAGCGAGCCAAAAAGGTTGTAGCTGGTGAAGGATGTTGGCTGACCGCCCTGAGAATAGAAAACGTAGGTGCTTGCCAAATGCACCAGATATCACCAGATGTTTGGTAGGTAGGTTCTATCAATTCATATCTCCAGGACTCTTTGGTTGTTGCCACTTTTCTTAGGTAAATCGGTAAATCGTCGAACTAGATGGACCATGGGGCCCATAGCTACGTCAAATTACCAGAGGGTACCCAGTTCAAACCCAAGTCGATATATTGAGATAGATTGAGAATTTTAAATTATCCCAATTCTATCCTGAAATGTTAGGTATTAGGATAATAATTATAGATTCTGATAAACTATCCTTTAATTTGGGATAGATCATCAATCCTTGTTGCTTCATATGCAGGATAGATAAGTGTATATAAATTCCATACTTTGGCATCATTGTAAACTATCCAAATATTTTACAGGAAGGGGCCCAGTGTGTTAGCTAAGTTGACTTACTTATAACATCTTATAACTTGGTTTGCTAAGGTTTTTTTTGTGGATATAAAATGATATGACTATAGTGAGATGGGGTATTTCAACCAACAAACATCACGTTTGGGGGTCCCTTCCCATGGCGCAGGACGACCTCACCCGCCGGACTCTGGCGGCGGGTTTGAGGACGGGACGAGGTGCGGGGCAGCAGTTTTTGGGGGATGAAATCAGGACTGGCAATGTGGAAAAACCATGGGAAAAACTAGCAAAGAATCAGAGGGATTCTCTCTTATATCTTGGGATATAATTGGGATAGCGAAAAAAAATTGGGATACAACTGGGACCTGACTGGGATGTGGGATAGATAACCAACACTATGAGATATTGAATGATACTTGTACTGTAAACGGATGATTTTACAACATTAAGGGGAAATTACTCTGGCTGAATTGCAACGACCTTGCGGGTCCGTCACTAATTATACATTGTGTTTTGGATTTGGAGAATCATTCCTAAATCGCCTTATTTTTGGTTGAATTATTATCATGCAGCCAGATAGTGGTAGAATGGGATATATTGGGATATAAAGGGATATTAGAGGGATATAGTGGGATGCGTACCCTCTGGTAGACTAACATAGCATAATAATGCATAATATAGCTATGAACAAATACAATTTTTGATAGGTAAATCATATATATATACTATATATATAAATGGTGCATTTTCCACAGATATGTTCAGTTTACTGGAGGGTAGCCAGTATTTTTGGGTGCGTCTGAAAAGGCGCAACGGCTCCATTTTCGGGATGACAAGCATTGGATTTAGGGCTCCATTTTGGGAGCTTGATGGATATGGAGGTTTCCTTAAATGGGGGTACATCTAAATCACCCATTTTAATAGGATGTTCAATTATAAGCCATCCATGTTTGGGTGCCATCATGCCAATGGAAGTCCCAAGGAGCATTGGCGAAAGCCGCTGGGTCCTTAGTACGGGACGTTGGTTCTGGATGTGTCTGGAAATGTGGTGAATGCCAAAAATGTGGATATGTTTCATAGGGGAAAAGGATAATAAACTCTGGCAATTGGGTGATTTTTGGGGTATATTTTCAGACACGCGTGCATAAACCTCGGTGAAGGGTGGGTCAATGGAGTGGTTTTTGTTGAATCGTCAGCTGTGGGTTGAAGGGAGAGGTTCAAAGGGTTGACGAGCTACTTTGAGGATGACCAAATGCAATGCCGCATAATATCATATATATATATACCCTCTGGTTATTTACCATAGCTATGCAAAATGGCCCATTTACAGATGATGTTCCCATTAAAAACCTCCATTTATAATGGATTTACCATAGCTATGTTAAATATTGTTAAATAAGTTTCAGTGCTGCTTCTATAGCTGTGTTTGATTAGTCCATGACTGAAGCATGTTTTGCTTTGCTTGGTGTCTGCACATTCATTGCGATCATTTCATTTCCCTCTGGTTTGGGCATGTTCTAACAACTATAGGGGAAGACACCTAGGCTGTGAGAAGTGTGGAGTCAAGCTGTCAGAATGTGAACGGCTCGCCAGCGGCTGAGCTGCTGCAAAGCTGCCTCATTGTGGGTTTGTCCAGAATACTCCAAACATCTCCAAACATTTGCGACTTGGGTGTGTCTGAAAATTGGGTTCCCACAAAACAGCAGCTTCAATTGGGAAACTCATGATAAACCATGGAGTTTAACTGTTTTGGGGTCCCTATTTTCGGACGAACCCAATTGATCGAATGGTTTTCATTGGGCAATGGAAAATAATGACAAGCCAACCCACTGTGGCACGCTTGGGTTGGGATTTCATGACTCCAGTATGAGCAGGGCTGACCACAGCTAGCGCTGGAATGCGTCGCTGCCATTGGGATCACAGTCGGATTTTCGGCTGCTATCTGTGCAGCACAAATAGTCGAAGCCTCAGTTGAGTGGCTTTGGCTGCTGGATGCTTTGATGTGTGTTGTGGGTGAACATCTCATTTATGGATATGTACATATCATATGTGTTTGTATATACGTATATTTGTATATATATATATCATCTCATTTATGGATCTGTACACAATGGTTTGTACTTACTATATTATATTACATTAATTTATATTGTATTGTATTATATTATATTGCATTATATTATATTGTATTATATTATATTGTATTACATTGTATTTTATTATATTGTATTATATTATATTGTATTATATTGTAATATATTATATTGCATTATATTCAATATTATATTACATTATATTAAATATTATAATTTAATATATCATACTATACTATATTATATTAAATATTATGTCATATTATATCATATTAAATATTATATTGTATTATGTTATATTACATTGTATATACAGATACATTATAGACACATAATACATATGTATATACACGTAAATTCACATTTACACAGAATACGTTGACATATAACGTCACACATGCAGAAAGGTTGCATTGGTGCGCCTAAAACTGAACTCCTGGATTCGTTGTGGAACGTGAAGTGAGGCGTTGTAGATAGCCCTGTTTGGTTAATAAAGCAGGTTATACAAAGCGTTTTTTTTAAATGAATTGTAACAACTAAAAATTGGGATGCCTATGTAGCAACCAGTATCAACCAGTCAAATGGGATGGGATTGTGGTATATTTTCTGGGTTGATCTGCGGCTTACACTCATGGATGTTCATAGAATGAGAAAACATTGCTATTCTTGGAAGAAAAGGCCCCCTAGTTATAAGTTGGTTGAAATACTCCATCTAACTATAACTATATCAGGCTATATCCTGTAAGCGCAAAGGTTCACCAA
This sequence comes from Cladocopium goreaui, assembly GCA_947184155.2. Lineage (NCBI taxonomy): Eukaryota > Dinophyceae > Suessiales > Symbiodiniaceae > Cladocopium > Cladocopium goreaui. The sequence goes on along the minus strand of CAMXCT020000046.1, from coordinate 270,307 downwards.
ATTCATTACCCTCTGGTAAACGTTTACAGAACTATGGAAAATCACTATGGTTAATGGGTAAATCAACTATTTCCATGGCCATGTTCAATAGCTTTTTGTTTGTTTACCAGAGGGCAAAAGCCAACTTAGCTAACAAACCGGGGCCATTTGGAGCCCCTTCCTGAGGATAGCTCAGGACTTCCGGATAATCGAAGCAGCCATGGGCCATGGCTTCCACAGCAAACTGTTAGATTATTTCATGGCATTCAATTGATATCCCAATTATATCCATATAAAACCTTGTAAAATCACTAACAAAAACTACGGTAACGCCATTTAAATATGTGGAGGGCGGGCCAGACCGCGAGGCCCCGGAGGTAGCATGAAATACCAGTTGGTATATTTAAATGTAGTTTCCGTATAACCACGTAAAATCATAAGAAACCTATTAGAATCCCTCCTCTTTTTTGCACTTAGGACCGGGGCCGGCCAGGGAGAGCCATGCCCTACATCACCATGTGTCAAGGCCAGCCCAAGATTGGCTATGGTAGACCTGGTAGATGATTCATATGATATATAAAATATGATATTTATCCATGGGAATATATAAAAATGGGGATATAACAACTAACAAGATGATCTGGTTGGTGGTCTGGAACATGGCTTTTATTTTTCCATATATTGGGAACAATCATCCCAACTGACTAATATTTTTTCAGAGGGGTAGGTATACCACCAACCAGTGATTCATAACTATTGTAACTATTGCAACTAATGGTAGACCTGATAGTTGGGGCGCACAACTATTGTAACTGTGTGGTGTATGGTAGATGTATTGTTCAGCAGATGGGCTAAAACTCCACCGACTGGATGGGTACCAGCTGATCCCTGGTTTTTTGCGATAAATGTGGAAAATCACCATAACCAGCAGCAAAGGATTTTTTTGTGACCTACCAACGATTGGCCATGCATCATTGATATTCATGATTTATAACATCCTGGAACAGTTGAAAATTGAAAAGGCATCTTTTTGGGGACCCCAGGGACCCCTGTACACCAATCCAAAATTTCTTTGGGACTGGGTCCAAGATTGCGGCGTCACCATGTGCCAAGAATTTCGGCGAATCTTGGCACATGGTGATGCTCTCTTCCGTGATTAGGAAACCTGCTTGGAGATGAGTGAATCAAAAATGGCCCTATCGTGTCGAACCTAGCTCTCCAGTAATTTCACCCATTTACAGCTGATTCTCCCCGATTTTGCCCAAAGTTGGGATTTTCCCGAGGGCCATGTTGGATTACCGGTGGGTACACCGTTATCATCCGTTATCCATGGCATGACGTGGCGCCAGGGCCCAAGTGCACCGCAAATGGTGCGGGGCTGATTATCAGGCGTGTGTCATGTGGCCTTACGGCTGCTTTACCATCTTGGAATCAAACATGGCAATGGAACATATCATATCACATTATATCATATCATATCATATCATATCATATCTCATTTATAGATGTGCTTTCCCTTTCAAAACCTCCAATGGATGGATGGCATAATATCTCATTGATAGATGTGTTTCCCCATTTAAACTTCCAATGGATGGATGAATATAGATGATATTCACTTATGTTCCATTTGATTACAGCAGAATTCAGCTGTAATTCCCTCATGATGAGACCTTGGCCACCCCAAGCTGCAGCACAGTTGGTGGTTTTTATCGTACCATGCAGAACTCCAGACAGCCATGAAATAGTGATTTGATTCAAAAACAATATGTATGTTTTATAAAGATATATATATATATTATATTATTATTATATATATATACAATGTATATCCTCGTGTGTTATATATATATATGTATACAGTATACATAATTATTACGTATAGATCGCTATCAGGGACATGGAGGACTTGGCCTTCGGTGTGGCGTGCGTCGAAGCCTCCGGTGGGGATCCAAAGTGAGCCATGGAGATTTCTTTGGGACCGGTGAGGAACGGTAGACCAGTACATAACATAATCGACACATATATATATATATATAAATGTATGTATGTGTATATATATATGTGTATATAAATATGTATATATATATACAGATATGTATATATATATACAGATATGTAGATAGAAGCAAGAATATATCAATGAACATGCAAGACCGGCATTTCTTTTGGGAGGGGCGAGGGGGTAGCTCTAAATATGTGTATGGGTATTGGGGGGATTTCGCCCACAAAAAGGGCTGGAGTATTTATTCCCAATCTATGACGATTTTTCATGGGGAAACCATTTACCAATGACTGGAGATGGTGATTTGGCCAAAAAGGTTAAAGGAAGGGATAGGAAGGGGTATAAAACCAACTATGATGTGGGACAATAACTATGTGGATAATATATACAGTAATCAATGGGGTAGTATATCTAACTATTATATTGGGACAAGATGCTGTAGTCAAGCCATTGGAAGAATAAGCCGAAGCCACACAATGGAGATTTCACATGATATAGTTGAACCAATAGTGAATTTTGGCGAGCAAAACAACACTTGGTTTTCCTCAATTGTAAACCACAATTCAGGAGATATCGGGATCTAACCAATACTTGATTTAGCCAAAGAACAGATTGGGGATGTCACATCATGTCACAAAAAAGGAGATGATGAGGAAGATGCAAACTACATTACATTACATTACATTACAATACCTATCTACCTACATACATACATACTTACTTACATACATGCATGCATGCATGCATACATACATACATACATAGGAGTTCCGATCCGGAGAGCCACCCAAAAGTCGGATTCGAGTCGGTTTCGGGTTTCGGGTTTCGTCGATTGAAACCAACTTTCGCTGTCGGTTTCGGGTTTCGGGTTTCGGGTTTCGTCGATTGAAACCCACTTTCGGGTTTCGGGTTTCGGGTTTCGTCACTTGAAACCAACTTTCGCTGTCGGTTTCGGGTTTCGGGTTTCGGGTTTCGTCGATTGAAACCCACTTTCGGTTTCGGGTTTCGGGTTTCGGGTTTCGGGTTTCGTCGCTTGAAACCAACTTTCGCTGTCGGTTTCGGGTTTCGGGTTTCGGGTTTCGTCGCCTGAAACCAACTTTCGCTGTCGGTTTCGGGTTTCGGGTTTCGTCTATTGAAGCTAACTTTAGCTGTCCGTTTCGGGTTTCGGGTTTCGTAGGTCGAAACCACCTTTAGATTCACCAGTACGATGCCGATCTCACATCACCCAAGTGTCGTTCTCCATGCCGTCGTCAAAAACAAGAGCGGTGAGTGACAAGCGCCTGAAAAGGTCAGAGAGGAGAAACCGCAACGGTTTGGGGGAAACCTGCCAGCATCCGTAAGTAGCTGTCACTGAGTGGATTAGATTAGATTAGATTAGATTAGGTAGATTAAATAGATTAAATATGATTAAATTAGATAGATTAAACTAGATTAGATTAGAAATAGATTAGATTAGGTAGATTAGATTAGAATTGGATTAGATTAGGTAGATTAGATTAGATTAGATTAGATTAGATTAGATTAGGTAGAGTAGATCAGATTAGATTAGGTAGATTAGATTAGATTAGATTAGATTAGGTAGATTAGATTAGATTAGATAGATTAAACTAGATTAGAATTAGAGTAGGTTAGGTAGATTAGATTAGGTTAGACTATATAGATGAGATGAGATTAGAATTATATTAGATTAGATTAGATTAGGTAGATTAAATTAGATTAGATTAGATAGATTAGATTAGGTTAGATTAGAATAGTTGGATAGATATGATATGATATGATATGATATGATATGATATGATATGATATCATTAGATTAGATTAGAAATATTAGATTAGAAATATTAGATTAGGTAGATTAGATTAGATTGGAATAAGAATTTTTATAGAATAGGTAGGTTAGATTAGATTAGATAGATTAGATTAGATTGATTAGGTTAGATTAGTTTTGGTTAGATTAGAATCTGATTTGATTAGGTAGAAAAGATTAGATTAGAATTAGATTACTTAGATAGATTAGGTTAGATTAGGTAGATTAGATTATGTTAGGTAGATTAGGTTAGATTAGATTAGAATTAGATTCGATTAGGTAGAGTAGATAAGATTAGATAGGTTAGACTAGATTAGAATTAGATTAGATTAGGTAGATGAAATTAGATTTGATTAGATTAAATTAGATAGATAAGATTATAAATAGATTAGATTAGGTAGATTAGATTAGGATTAGATTAGAATTGGATTAAATTAGGTAGATTAGATTAGATTAGGATAGATTAGGTAGATTAGAATAAATTAGATAGATTAGATAGATTAGATTAGGTAGATTAGATTAGATTAGATTAGAATTGGATTAGATTAGGTAGATTAGATTAGATTAGATGAGATTAGATTAGACTAGAATAGGTAGATTAGATCAGATTAGATTAGATTAGATTTGGTAGAAGATTAGATAGATTAAACTAGATTTGAATTAGAGCAGGTTAGGTAGATGAGATTAGGTTAGACTATATAGATGAGATTAGATTTTAATTAGATTTGATTAGATTAGATTAGATTAGGTAGATTAAATATGATTAAATTTGAATGGAATTAGATTTGAATTAGATTAGTTAGATAGATAGATTAGATTAGATTAGGTAGATGAGTTTAGATTAGATTAGATTAGGTAGATTGGATTAGATTAGATAGACTAGATTAGATTAGATAGAATAGATTAGGTTAGATTAGATTAGATAGATTAGATTAGATAGATTAGATCAGATTAGATTAGATTAGATAGATGATTAGATAGACTGATTAGATTAGATTAGATTAGATTAGGTTAGATCTAGATTAGATAAGATCTGTCCTGGGGAAGTTAAGTCTTCAGAGTCGGTTTCGGGTTTCGGGTTTCGCGTTTCGGGTTTCGCAGTTCGAAACCAACGTTAACAGTCGGTTTCGGGTTTCGGGTTTCGGGTTACGATCGGTCCTGGGGAAGTTAAGTCTTCAGAGTCGGTTTCGGGTTTCGGGTTTCGGGTTTCGGGTTTCGATCGGTCCTGGGGAAGGTATATAAGTCTTCAGAGTCGGTTTCGGGTTTCGGGTTTCGGGTTTCGGGTTTCGGGTTTCGGGTTTCGGGTTTCGGTCGGTCCTGGGGAAGTTAAGTCTTCAGAGTCGGTTTCGGGTTTCGGGTTTCGCAGTTCGAAACCAACTTTAACAGTCGGTTTCGGGTTTCGGGTTTCGCTGGTCGAAACCAACTCTGCAGACCTCTCTCCGGATCACGTCTCATACATAGATACATACATACATATATACATACTGTCATCAATGATATAAGTTGGCTACATCCCATGTTGGTCCTGGGCTTCTTCTTTGATCGCAGGCTGCATGGGCCAGTGCTCCAAGGGTCCCAATGGCATGTACTCAGCCGCTGGGTAAAGGTTTCGACATGTTCGTGAACAGGTTTGGTCGGGTTTGTGTTACCCTCTGGTAATTTAACATGGCTATTGAAAATGGCCCATTTATAGTTGATTTACCTATGAAACATTGTTGTTTTCCATAGCTATGTTAGTTTACCAGAGGGGACATCTGTTGATATTTGTTGCATGCTTGAGGCACCATACATTGTAACAGGTGTAACAGGTGGGCTGTTGGATCAAACTTGGAGAGCAACAAGCCTGTGATATAGCGGTGCTACCATCTGAATCCCTTCCCCCCTATTATCAAATAGCCCCTGCCAATGCTGGGCCTATTGATTTGGGGGGCCGCATAGGGAGTACTTAATGTTAAGGGCATGGGATTACCCTCCGGTAATCAAAGGCGGCAATGGAAAATCCGACGCACCATGGATAGATGCTTTATTCCACTAAATCATATATAATATTTAAACGAGATTTCCCACTGCCATGTTTGATTACCGGAGGGTAATTCTCTTAACTTCAAACCCATGCCCCTTGTTTAGCTGTTTCTGGACTCGGGCGCGAGGCCATCACTTGATCAGTTGTGTCAAATCTTGTGAGAATTGGCATGTGGTTAAACAACGCTGGGAATTGCACCTTTTGTGAAAGGAAGAAATCACAATTCAAAAATGAAATAGAACTCTAATCATCTTTTCAAACTTACAGTCTTGATAGTAGGAACTTATCAATCCATTGAAACTGGGGATGAATGTCGTTGTTCTGATAATCAGCTCAGTGTTTGTCATCATGTTTCCTTGTTATGGGGTAATGGAAAATCTCCCATTGATACGTAATATTAGTAATATTCCAATTTAAATGCCCATTTACTTTGGGAATTTCCCGGGCTAGCCATGTTTGATCACAGCGTAGGCTGTCCCATGCTGTCCCACTTTCAGACACAGGTGGATTTCAACCAGGGATTCCCATGAGGGTTGCCACCACTTCTGTCAGGGTTCCTGCTCAGGAAAAGTCCGGTGCGAAGGGAAAGATCACGAACAAACTGAACAAATATAGCTGCTTGGATGATGATGTTGGATGTCTAAAATCGTGCTTCGGAGGCCTTGGATCAACGGTCGATGGGGTCACATTGTCATCCCGCAAAAATTGGGAAGCCACAAAAAGTGGAAATCTAGCCGATACCTCTGGAAACCAAGCACATGGAGAGTTTCGTATAGCATAATCGTTCGCCATAAATGAGAAGAATTACTAACCAGTGCCTTTTTCTTTTTGCTGCGTATCTAATGCAAGTTGGGCCATGTTTGATGGTAGTGTTGGTAGTGAAATATGGAGGATTCCTTGGTGAATTCAGCTCGAGTCATTGCTGGTGGATTGGTAGTTTCTTTCAGACTCACTGGTGCTTGCTAAACGTAGGGAATGGGGGAATGGGGGAATGGGGGAATGGGATGATGTTTAATAGTCTTTATAGATCATTCCCCCATTCCCTAATAAGCACCAGTAAGAAGAGTAACCTTCGGTATTCAACTACAGGGTTTCTGCATCGGCAGTTGAGACTGCTCTTTCGTATAGAGCCCAACATGAGATGTGATCATGTAATGCTGACCCTAGTATACACTCCCGAAATACATCTTCCGGAATCAAAACAAATGCTTCTGAATAGTGGCGAGTGGACCTAAAAATCTGAGAATTTGGCAAGGCCGAGATCTTGCTGAATGGATTTGGCCCGCGATTTTTGATCCTTCTTGGGTTCCAGCCCTTCCGGCCCTTTGCTTCCCGAGGTAAGCTGACCGAAATGTTGGGCGAAGTCATCCAAGGTCGAATTGTCGAATTGCGGGTCATGTTTCTTTGTGGTATACAGTATGGTACAAGTTGTATATATGGTATTTTCAGATGTAAAAAGTATGGCCCATATGATCTATGGTATTCTATGGTGCTGGTATATTTACCTACACAACTGGGTGATTTACTGGTTGGTGGTTTGGAACATGGCTTTTATTTTTCCATATATTGGGAATAATACTCCCATTTGACTAATATGTTTCAGAGGGGTAGGTATACCACCAACCAGTTTATGTTGGGTTTCTATGTTGGATGATCCCACCATGCTTCGCTCGGAATGATCCCACCAAGGGGATCAGCACCATCCTGGATTCGACAAAAAAATGCCGGAAATTAGGCTACACATAGCCCATTTTTGTACACAAGGGGCTCTATCATATTGTTAGTTATGTACATTATATATATACTGTATATATGTATATATTATAGACACATATATGCCCTTAAATCCCTTAAATCTCCATTTTGTTACCAAAGCATCCCCATTGTATTCCTATTATTGTTTGACCATCGCCTGTTTTCATGGTGTTTTTGCCCCCATATCATAGTCGGTTATATCCCTTGAAGCATCCCCAACAACTAGCCCTATTTCTCTCATGCTTGGATTCGTAAGTGGGTAGTAACCATATGACCATATGATAGCCCACTTATACAATCTCATTCTATTTGGGACAATGTGGTTACTATAATATACTTATAATATGGCATATGAATATTGGTTTCAATACTAATATATAGATCCCTGATTATACGTCGAAAATCCACTCTAAATGGATGATGTTCCGTCTCAAATCTCTCTTTATGTGGGATGTTCATGGATTTTCGAGTCACAGTAGGTCCCAAACCAGCAGGGTACATCTTACCTGGGACCCCGGTGGCTTCAGGATTTGGCCTGGACGAACTTCAGAGCCGGGTGCGTCGTTGATGGGAGATTTGTCGCAACCAAAGAGATGGGAAATTGGGGAAATTACAGAGCAATAGTATACATAATATGGAAATGTGGGTTGAATTCTTATGAATTCACGACTAATGGATGCAGAAAGCCTGAATTGTTCATCGCAAAGACAACTGGGAATTTTAGCGGCAACCATATGCAGTTCTCACGAGCAAAAAACAGGATACTATTGAACTATTGATAAATGATGGTGACTTTGACGGTTGATTGTCGTAGATGTCCCTTTCCCACTAGTTGGTTGGCTAATCGATGTACATGTGTATATATATATAGTTGATCTATATATAGAGGGATTAAACCCCCCTTGAACAAGCAATGGGTAAATTAAGATACTGCAATATATATATATATAATTATGTAAGTGGTATGCCCAACCGCACCCTACATTTTTTTCCGAAAGGACCTTGTTGATTCAAACAGCAAAGATAAAGATTGGAATCAGACACAAAAACGTGAAGATGTACATTGGACAATTGGGTGGTTTGCGAATGAAATCCTGTTGATTCCGCTTAAACCAACACTTAAATGGTGATTTCAGCAATGACCAAATAAACAAAAAAGCAATCTCTGACTCTAACCATGGTCAAGAGAATCTATGGTGTTGTGAGATGGAACAAGCAACTGTCTTCTAGATATGATAGAGGGTGTTTTTCTTCGAAAGGGTGATGGGTCAAAATCTATTACTGTACCACATTGTGCGATGAACTTGCACACCAACCGCCAGGTCCACAAAGTGAAATTTGCAATTCGAAGAGAAGGAAACGCTGATACGCGCATGCAAGCCATTGAAGAAACCTTGCACCTTGCCTAAGTTTTTGGATGTTGAGTTACTGTCTGGATTGCTCAAACGTGGCTTGCTCAAACTAAATGGAGGTTTTATTGGTTTCAAAATGTTTCAATACTTCAGATGTAGGGGGTCGGATTTTGCGACGTCGAATCTAAGTGAGATAACCCTCTGGTTATTCAACAGTTTGCGAACTGGAAGCCATTGCTCATAGAAAGATGATAAAGATGATAAAGATGATAAAGATGATGATTTACCTTGTTTTACCTATGTTAATGGTCATTGAATGGTCATTGTCCAATTGAATCCACCAACCAGGAGTCCAGGAGCGCAAAGAAATTTTGGTATATTTTGGTGATGTATTCGATATCACGCAGGCTGAAGGTTAGGAATCCTGCAAATGGCAACCTTGACATACCTTGACCGTAGATTCCTGGGAGTTGGTGCCAACCTCGAACCCCCATTGTTGGACACACCTTGACATATGATATATGGCTGTGGCTGAAAAATGGATAAATGGGGTATATACCCGAATAGACACGAACATGACCCTAATTTTTCAGGATTGTTTTTGAGAAATCTATAACAAGCCACTGGATTTTGGGGTACCGGGTACACTATTTTCAGGAAAACCCACATGATTGCAGCATCCCTGGAACGAAGGCATCCTCAGCTGTCGACCATTTTCCAAGGTCAACCATTGACGATCAGCAGAAACAGATGCATCCAGAAATATATGCAGAGATTCTTGGCTTGCATGGGTGTCCACGTGATGCATTTTCTGCTTGAGGTACAGGTGTGTGTGTGTGATAAAATGCAATTACAGTACAATGAAGCACTATGATACATTGATGCATATATATATATTATAATTTTAAATATGGATCCAAACACGTCCTCAGAAGGTAAACAACCCCCTGAATTATACCCGAAATACTTGCTAAGAAGTTACGGAAAGATCCATAAGGAATAATCGACATTACCATTCATGATATATGATCATTGAATATGATCGATAATTGTGTGGTGAAAACTACTCATCATGCTGCATTTACACTAAAACATACACACACACACCGCTGCTCGGTTCCGATTCACCATCCCAATATTTGGATGAACAGCGAAGCAAATCACGATATATTTTGATACTATCTAATCAATATGAAAATGAGATATTATGAAGTACTGCCTTAAATAATGTCTTTTATCTACAGTAAATGATTTAATCTAACATATAAGTTATCTAACTGGCTCAAGTATCTCAAGTCTAATTTTTCTCAATCTCATCTTATCCTATCTATACACAGTTTGTTCTACATATTTCCAGCCGGCAATTTCTACCACGCCAGCAATCCGATTCGAGGATTCTATGCCTGAGATCCAGGGAGCTCACCAAGGTCGGATTGCAGAGATTTACGGCGGATACGCAGTGTTTTCTGGTTTAGGATTTAGATAAACCACGGATCCGAATTGTGGGATGCACATCCAAGATCATCCAAGCACTCAACAGGAAAACATCCAGGGAATGTGGATTGGTGAACCATGGAAAATGAATGTAGCTTAATAGAAATTAGTTGAGGATGGCTCAGGCATCGTGCCGCTCAAGATGACCAATTGGTGGGTTGCTGCCCTTTCTTTGACCCAGAAACGCCTTGAACCAAAGAATCATAGGATAGAACGAAGATGTCAAGGGGATATGTGGATCATCAAGGGGAATAAGATGGATTTTTATGTGAAAAGACAATGGATTATAGATGTCCTGATGATTCTGAGTCAATCTGGCTACCTTATTATATATATATATATTCTTCTCGACGATATCACTCAAAATGCAGTTAGGATTGGGGGGAAAATACGCCCAAATGCCGAATTTTCAGGTAATTAGTCAGTGGATTCTTTCAACTCAGCCAGAGCAATCATGGGAATACGTGGGTTTTATCCAACAATCATGGGGACATGCATTGTATTCGGCAATCGTAGAGATATATTGATTTTATGAAGCAATCATGGAGATACCCTGTGGTAACTAACATAACTATGGATAAGCTTCGGTGGTATCCCCAACAGCCGCAACATTTTATTTTTACAAATCTTTCTGAAGCGTGCTGCGAAGCCAAGCGCTGGACACCCTGTTGAACCTGTTGAACCTGAACTGGCCCACCACCAAAACTTCCCAAAACCTTTTCCGGGACCTTCTCTAGAACCCGTTGAACCTGACTTGGCTTTGCACCAAGGAACAAGGCTTCCTGGAACCTTCTCCGGAACCTTCTCCGGAACCCTGTTGAACCCGACCTGGCTCTGCACCAAACCCTCCCAGACCTTCTCCGGAACCTTCTCCGGAACCCTGTTGAAATTGGCCTGGCTCCGCACCAAAGACTCCCGGAATCTTCTCCGGAACCTTCTCCGGTCTGACTTGGGTTTGCACCAAGGCTTGCTGGAACCTTCCCCGGAACTTTCTCCGGAACCCTGTTGAACCTGACCTGGCTGTGCACCAAAGCCTCCCAGACCTTCTCCGCAACCTTCTCCAAAACCCTGTTGAACCTGACCTGGCTCTGCACCAAAGCCTTCCAGACCTTCTCCGGAACCTTCTCCGGAACCCAGTGAACCTGACTTGGCTTTGCAACCTTCTCCGGAACCCTGTTGAACTTGACCTGGCTCTGCACCAAAGCCTCCCAGACCTTCTCCGCAACCCTGTTGAACTTGATGCGGCTCTGCACCAAAGCCTCCCGGAACCTTCTCCGGAACCTTCTTGGGAACCTTGTTGAACATGACCTGGCTTTTGCACCAAAGCCTCCCAGACCTTCTCCGGAATCTTCTCCGTAACCCTGTTTGTTGAACCTGGCCTGGCTCCGGACCAAAGCCTTCCAGACCTTTTCCGGAACCTTCTCGGGAACCCTGTTGAACCTGACCTGGCTTTGCACCAAAGCCCCTCAAACCTTCTCCGGAACCCTGTTGAACCTGACCTGGCTCTGCACCAAAGCCTCCCAGACCTTCTCCGGAACCTTCTCCGAAACCCTGTTGAACTTGACCTGGCTCTACACCAAAGCCCCCCAGACCTTCTCCAGAACATTCTCCGAAAACCTGTTGAACCTGACCAATCTTCTCCGGAACCTTCTTGGGAACCCTGTTGAACCTGACCGGGCTCTGCACCAAAGCCTCCCAGACCTTCACCAGAACCTTCGGAACCTTTTCCGGAACTTCGTTGAATCTGATCCGGCGCCTGCACCAGTGCACACCGGAGCGATTCTGGGCTGAAGACCCCATGAGCGAGAAATCACTATCTTTCCCAGGTAAATCAACTATTTCTATGGGCCATGTTCGCTAGCTATGTAACAAATTACCAGAGGGTAAATGGATATGACTATGGGTCAATACCATCTCCCCGAGATTGTGGTGCCATGTGGTGCCGTTGATGGTCTGTAACTCACCAGATGAACACCTGAAAATTACTATTGGTACATTGATTTTCTAGGTCGGATGAGACTCCATATTGTTTCATCTATGCCAAAGTGTTTGAAATATAGAATTTGTGTGTGGGTGTTTCAGCTCTTGTCCTGCTCATGCTTCTTGAGATATATTGATATATCCTATCATTTCTTGACCTTCCAATAGTTCTTGGAATGTGTGAATTGGTTGGCCCTGCATACTTTCAGGAACGGTGTGACATTTATTCAACGGCTTTCGTAACGAACACTGCTTACGTGGCACACATTTTCCGACCGTGAACCTTCTGTTCACAGCACAATTGTTGGTAAATGGAGGTTCCTCCCTTCAAAAATAGGAACATCATGGATTTTGACCTATGTTCATGTGTTTTTTAGATGGTTAATATGGTGGTTTCCTAAAATGGGGGTACCCAAAATCATCCTCCTCAAAATTCCTTAAAATTCCTATGCTAACTTACCACCCCAGCCACCCATCTCCACCTACCGTCCTGGTGGGGATCCCGGGATCTCAAGGCCGACCCCATCGCTGCTTACAACGATCTGCGGGAAGCTTTGGTCCGGGCCCTGGAGCCCTGGAGAACGGTACATGTATATTTGTGTGTGTAATATAATTTTAGTGTATACATATATTTAATGTAATATTATATCTATATAATGTGTAAGGTATATACATATGCATCTACATGTACATGAAACACACACATGTACAAACATGAAGTCATTCATACACACTTACACACATACGTGTCACATTGGATGTTTAAGTGGTTGCTGCATCGCTGTGCAATGATAGTCAGATCTGCGGTACAAAGGCCAGGGGTCAAGGACGTCCATTGGCCCGGATAGATTTTGGAAATTCGTCGTAGAACTGCACTGCTAAGTGGTGGCATTCGGATTCTGGGAGTTATTTACAGTAGGAAACATGTTTGTCCTTTTTGTCCAGTGTATCTGTCCATACGTGGTGAGAAACTGTTCCATTGCAGAAATTACGGCAGTATTCACTGTTCCCCGTCAGAAAATTTGTCTAACAACCTCATCAGAGTCAGAAGAAGTTTCTGTGTGAATCGGGTGTGCCCGTTGCCTATTGACGATGTGGTTTTTTTGGGACTGTTAGTGCCCGCAAAAAATCTATACCTGACCATCCATGAGTATCTTTCAATGATGGGTGGGTTGGATCATGGATGGTGTTTGAGTCGTGAAGTTCACGACATTCACACGGTCCCAGCAAAAAGCGAACTATCACAGGGTACAGTATCATGTTTCGCAACAGTCATGATAATAGTACTACAATCATCACCATCATCATCATCTTCGTCATCATCAAGATCATCATCATCATCATCATGATCGTCATCATATTAATCTTTTTCTTTTTCATCATATTCATCTTCATCTTTTTCATCATCATCATCTTCATCATCATCATCATCATCATCACCATCATCATCATCATCATCTTTATCTTCTTCATCACCTTCATCTTCATCTTCATCGTTATCTTCTTCATCATATTCATCTTCATCTTCATCATCATCATCATCATGATCGTCATCATTATCATCATTAACGTCATCATATTCATCTTTTTCTACGTCTTCATCTTCATCTTCATCTGTTTATGATTCATCATCTTCATATGTATCTTCATATTCATCTTTATCTGCTTCAGAATCTTCATTTTCATTTTTATTTTTATATGTTTTATCATCATCTTCATCTTCATCTTTATATGATTCATCATCTTCATATGCATCTTAATATTCATCTTTATCTTCATCATGCTCATCTTTATATTCATTTTCATCTTTATTTTCTTCAGCATCTTCATCGTCATCTTCATCTTCATCTTCATCTGTTTCATCATCTTCATCTTCATCGTTATTTTCTTCATCATCTTCATCATCATCAGAATATCAATGATTTAGTCGTTGATTAAGATGTGTTGTCCCTACCTTTCCTGATGAAATCCCCATTGGTTCAACCATCGTGATCCCCGCGCCAGAAGCTGTTACCAGACTGGCCTTGGGCATTTGTTTCCTTGGCACAGGCGACAGCCAGTGAACCCACCGATAAGTGAGGGGTCATGGAGATTGGGAATGGGATAGTCCTGGATTGTGGAGCGATTTTTTGGTGCTGAATGATGTTACGACCTCAGGTCGTGACGTCACTGGCGTGATGTAGGGCGTAGGGGTAAGTATCCCCCTTAAAATGGCCTTGCTTCGGCTTGATGGTTTGTTATAATTCAACTTGAATCATTTTACCGGGAGAGTAATGGGGATTTCTTGGGGAGTCTGGGGATACCATGGGGAGATGTTTCACCAATAAAATGGTGGACGTACCTGGTGTCATCCGATGAACAACATTTGATATTTATCCATGGGAATATATAAAAATAGGGATATAACAACTAACAAGATGATACATCAAAGGTTTCAGATATACATACAATATACCGACCCATATACATCATCCTTCCGACAAATCGACCACCAGTCAGGTTACCAGGTTTTCTTGGATGTGGATTCTCAAGGGACGACGGAATTGCTTGAAGCTGCCTGTTGGTTTCAATATGTTTTATGCAAAAGCCGATACCCTCTGGCAAACTATCAACTATTTAACATAGCTATTGAACATTGCCATTTATAGTTGATTTACCCATTAAAAATGATGATTTTTCCATCGTTTTTTGTATGTTGACCAGAGGGTATCTTGGGATGATCCCAGAGGCAAGTTGACAGCCACCACCCCGACTGGAGGTGCTGGACAATCTGCATATGCCTAGGGGCGTGGCCTGTCAGCGCTTCGAGCCGAGGGCATGGGACATGGTACAACCTATCAAGACGACCCCGCTAAATAGGGACTTGGAAGGCTAGGTTCCTCTATTGATATGTGATTCTCAGGTCTATGACTGTCTATATTAGTGGGGGAAGCCAGTTTTAAAACCCCAACTGCATCCCAAAACCGTTCTAGGCATTGGCGTCCATGCAGAGAGCCATCGAGATAGGGACAGGCGTTGGGGCCCTGGGGCCCTCAGTTTGGGTCGCAATCAGACATCAAGGCACCAAGGGGTGGAAAAAAGATGAGACTATCCTGTACTTGGTATACCATTACCATAGGCATATAACGGGATTACAAAGGATAGAATCCGGGAATAGTGATAGTACCTGTACTTGGTATACCATTACCATAGGCATATAACGGGACTACAAAGGATAGAATCCGGGAATAGTGATAGTAGTAACCTGAAAATAAGTTTCAATTGCTGTATCTATGGTTATTACGTGTATATATATATATATATATCATGACCATCCCAGTTGGACGAGTCGCCATCTACATACCCATGTCTTGTCCTATATCTTCCAGCTCTAGACCGTATATACCATATAAATATATACACCATATAGACCATATATTCCATATATTCCATATATTCCATATATATATATATATATTACATCCCATGATTTGTTCCCACTTAACCAACCACGCTGGTTGGGGCAAGATTAACCCCATTTCTTGGTGAATGTCCCAGAAATTGCTGTCTCCAAGGTCGACAAAAATGCCCTCACAAGGCTCCGACCTTGTATCCGGTGCGTGTGGCGTTCATGTCGTTTCGATAACATATAAAACATGTGAATCATACGGTTATCATATGGTTATCATGTTTTTATATGGTTATCAGATTGTCATATGATTCTGTGTGGTATTCTAATTATATGGCTATTATATGATTAGTATATTTATATGGTTATCTGGTTGGTGCTTTGGAACATTTTTCATTTTCCCCATATATTGGGAATCATCATCCCAAGAGGGGTTGAAACCACCAACCAGTTATTATAGGGTTATCATATGGTTATTGTATGGTTAGTATATGGTTATTATCACTATTGCCATTGAGATCCATTGATTATCATCATTGGAAAAATATCATCCGGCTTCCCAACTCAAACATCATCGTTAAACTCATAGGGAAGGTGTACCAAAATTCAAGTCTCCCTCCATCAGGTTTCCTTTTAGCTGCCCAACTCCGATAGGGCCGCTGTGCTGTCAAGGGGTCAAACATACCTCCTATACCCGTCTATACCCGTCTATACTCGTCTATACTCTATACCCTTCGTTTTGGATGTTGAGAAAACTTTGTTTGCAGCTACTAAAAGAATGGCTTCACCAACCCATACCAACCACACCAACATGAAATCAAAACCAATTTATCTAAATTTTCTCTTAGTTTTGGATGCAGATCCACAAAGTGGATGCCACCTCTTGCATCGCATCCCGAGCATCCCGAGCATCCCGACTAGTCCATCCATAGCCGTCCAGACGGGTCCTCTTTTTTGGGGGTACCGAATTGGAGCGAAAAAAACGTGGGGTTGTCTCAAAGTTGGCACCAGAAAAATAAAAAGAAACATTATTTTTTGAAGTTCATTCTCCCTCAAAAAACATTTCCTGGTAGAGAAGACCTCCATTTTGAGACTTGAGACATGGCGCCACATATATTTTATTGTTGGGTTTACAGCTTTACACACCTAGGAGTTGATGTTCCCCAATATATCCTCATGATTGTTCGTTCCGTCCCCATCCTGTCCCTAGCATCCATGAAAAATCATCCGATTTTGACAAATTCCTGGGTGAATCTCCATGATGGTTGGATTTCTATTTCATCGCCCGGCTCGCCCCATGTTTGTTGTTAAAGTTGCCCCTTTTTGGGACCAACCACTGCAGAATCTATGAAGTTGGCTAAGTGGTGGGTAAATGGTGTTTTTCTCACCCCAAGCAAAACTGGCAGACCTTTGGATTATAACCAGTATGAAGGGATGGCAGAAAAAGGGTGTCAAAGTTCAGATCCCAAAAAAATGCTACCCCAACTCATCAGCATTCCTAATCATCCCCAACTATAATTTTCATCCAATGAATCCTCAACATTGGTGGGTTTCCCCGTGGTAATCCCATGATAAATCCAGAATATGCCATAGAATATCATATCCCCAGTATAATCCCACTATAATCCCATTCTTTTCGCATAAACATCCATAAAAAAATCAGTAATGTTCCCATAAACTCATCCCATAAGTGAGATTTCCTAAAATATGGGGATATGTCCAAATCATCCATTTATAGATGGGTTTCCCCTTAAAAAACAATCCAATTTTGGAGATCCCATATTTATGGAAACCCTCATATAAATGTTTCTCTGAACCCCAAGTAGTCCCCATCTCAGCTTATTTTGTGTTTGTGTTTCACATTTACATATAGATGATTTACCCATTAAAAGTTGTGATGTTCCATAGTTTTTTGTATGTTACTATCTCTCCATTTCCATGAAATAAACCATCCCTAGGTCAATCTTAGATGGATACGTTAATCCTTTAGTCTTTTGGTATGGGATTCTCTACGTTCACCAGCAAAGCATTTATTTTTTTGCAGGCTACCCTCTGGTAATTTAACATAGCTATTGAAAATTGCCATTTATAGTTGATTTTCCCATTAAAAATGGTGATTTTCCATAGTTATGTTAGTTTACCAGAGGGTATCCAGGGTATCTAAGATTGGCAATCCAAAGTCATGGGGTACTACCAGGGGCTGGCGCCAGCCTGGCGCCGCCAGGGGAATGGTGCGCTTGGAACGCAAGGCCGCCGACTCGAAGGGTCCGGATGTGCCACCCGAAGGCGGCAACAGGGCGCCAAGTGATCCATAGGAAAACCCATAGGAAAACCATAGGAAAACCATAGGAAAACCATAGGAAAACCCATAGGAAAACCATAGGAAAACCATATGTCAATGGATTGGTTTAAGGGAAAGTCTACCGGTAACCCCCATATTTGCTGGGAAAAATCCATGGGTTTCCTGTAGATTTTCCCTTAAACCAACCCATTGAAACATAGGGAGAAAGTGTTGATTAATGTATGTTCTGGTGAAATGATGTTAAATGATGTCAACTGATGTGAAGTTATGTGAACTGATGTCAAATGATGTGAAATGATCTGACATGATGTGACATGATGTGAAATGATGTGGCATGATGTGGCATGATGTGAAATGATGTGAAATGATCTGACATGATGTGACATGATGTGAAATGATGTGACATGATGTGAAATTATGTGAAATGATGTGAAATGATGTAGCATGGTGTGAAATGATGTGCAATGATGTGAAATTGAAATGATGTGATATGATGTGAATGATGTGAAATGTTGATTTAAGCTGCAAAATGGGACGAAGTGGTTATTTAAGGGATTTAAGCAAGAACCTATGAGAATTCATGTGATATCTGGGATCTTGCGAGCAAACCATTCCGCCCAAGTTGGGCACAGAATAGCCATGGGATCGGCAAAACGGGATCCACGACTTCCGAGTGTTTCATGTTGTTGGTGTAACGAAACAAACGGAAAACTGATGGAGATGGTTCTATCGTGGATCACGGTCGAAGAACTGATTCAAAGGTTGCCAGCTGCATTTAAAGCAACCCCATGTTTATCCATTTTTCATGGATGGTCGCGGCTCTCAGGCGTGGAAATGGACATTCGCTACGTCAAAGAGAAGTCCTTAGGAGGAGAGGTGGTTACAAAGGCAGACAAAAAGGGAAAGGAGAAGGCCGCAGTTCAGTCGTACTTGGCGACTCGGGCACGTGGGCTAGTGTGGGCAGTTGTGACTTGTTTATCTGGCTGATGGGTACATGGATTATATCATTTTACACGCCATAAACATCCATAAGCTACTCGTATACCATACTTTGCCAAGCTGTAAAGGGATTACGAACCAGTTAATTGACTTCATAGTCCATCCAAGTGTTTTTTTTGCTGCAGATGGCTGGCAGACGGCAAATTTCAATCCTTTCTTTGGATGATTCAACTTTGATAAACATCAACCTTTGGGATACTTGGGATGCGACCGACCAGGGCAAGAAGGAGAAGGAGAAGGAAGCGGCAGAACCGCAGGAGGACAAAGGTGAGGGCGAGAAGCCTGAGAACCCTGAGAAAGCAGAGAAGAAAGAAAAGAAGGAGCAGCCGTTCCGGGTTGAGATGGCCCATATCGGGTTGATCCAATGGATAAACTAATCATGGCAACATATACAAACTGAGACATCCAACCACTGACATTCCCTGATCACCTTTGAGATAGACTACACTAGAGTCAGCCGGATGATGCTGAAACACTTCTGTATCTTAGTACAGCCTCACTTCATTGAGTAAGAGGAATTGCTGGTGTTAGTTTGCGAGTCCCACAACCCCTGTACATAGATTTTTTTCTAGGTACCTGAGCTGGCAATCCCCATCGTTGCTGATTGCACTTTGCAGCGATGCTCAAATCCCCCTGGAAAAGCGCCAGTCGCATTCCTCAGTGAAACATGGCGATGGGGATTCTTTGGGTAAACTCACTGGATGAATAGTTGAATGATGTTGAATGCGAACTCATATTCTGCTCTGATCGGGGATATACACTAACCAATGTGCCCCCCCCAGTTATTTGTGTTGCATAAACCCCCTTATTTGTGTAGCAGATTCTAGAAGTATTTGGCATAGATTTCACGACTGGAATTCACGGCGTGAGCCAAGTTAGCCACCCCCAATGGCTCCAGGAGAAGGTCTCCAAGACCAAGGATGGCAAAGAGGTCAAAGCCTCCAAGGTGGCGCCCTGAGAGCGTGGGGTCCGCAATCATCAAACGAACCGGGGATCCACCGTGCGATGTCGGTGTTACAGATTGTTACAGTTTCCTAGAACTCAACATGAAGCATGCTCAGCATGCTCAGCATGCTCGATGTTAGAACTTTGTGACTTTTCTTTGTATTCAATGGCTTGGGTTGGAAACCCATGTTTTTACCCTTGGGCTTGGGTTTCCTACAGCCAAGTGACTGATCTATTTTCGCGTTGCTGAGGTGGGCTGAAATCCACAAAAAAAAACATGATCTACGTACCCTCTGGTAGTTTCACATAGCTATGGCAAATCCACATGTTCTTATATGGTAAATCACTGGTACATCGAACTAAACTTTATCATGTTCCAAGTGAAATTTCCGGAGGGTAACATGTGGGTCCCGTTTTGTGTTGCCACGAGGCAAAAAGCAAATCGAAGAAGGGTGCCGGAGCTTCCAAAAAGGATTCAGCCATGAGAATGAGAAAAAAGATCTGGTTAATGTCAAGTTTATAGTATCTGTGTTAACCATCTATTATTAAGATTGATTAAGCATTAATGTTCACTGTGTTAAAGAGTCCTTGTTATCCATTATTAACCATCTGAATCTTATTATCTGTGTTAGAGAATCATGGTGAAAATAGTGAAAATAGGGGATGGTGAAAATAACGGTGGTGGGAAACAATGGACAACAATTCATTATTAACCATATTATTTACCATCCATGTTTGGCAATATTTGAACATTAACCATTCACCATCCATACATGGGTAGTTTGTTGGGAGACCATGTTATTTCTCATAATGGTCTCTCCAAAAATCAAAAAAATATATATATGGTTCGTACAGGAAGGAGCCCAGTTCTAAGTTGGTTTATTACCCCCCTAACTATAGCTATACTATATCCATCTATACCCCCATTAAACCCAAATGTTCACCAAGTTAACTATACGTCAACTTAGCGAACAAACTGGGGCCAACCGACTGGATGGGTAGTGAATCATCCTGCGCAGCCCAGCAAAACAAATGTGGACTACCAAAGATTGACCATGTAAACTGTTGTATGTTGGGTTGGTCTGAAAATGATTCGTATATTCCCAAAACAGCCAGCTTAAAAAAAGGAAAAAAGATGATAAACCATGGATTTGAGGGTAGCCTATTTTCACACAAACCTATTTATCATATGAGTGACGGTTCAATGGTAGTAATCCCTTCTTCCTTTTACTAAACACACCCCAAAAAAACAAGAAAAGCGACTCCAGATTATGTTCGTGAGCTAGCCATATTTTGATCATTTCTGGCTGGACTGCCATGCACTTGGGATGAACGTCCGGCTGCTGGGAAACGGGAAAATCAGGTTTACAATTCTGGAAAAAAACATAGGATGAAAGGTGTGGGGGTGTTTTGATCAGAGGCGACCATGACTGCGCCCTCGAGTACAGCTACGCAATTGGCCACGCAATTAGTGTTCAACCATCCAATCTTTTGGAATCAACAGTGAGCCATGCCGAGGGTTTTGTTGCCCAGATAAAGGTCCATTCCCCAACATGATCAATGTCCAACCTCACCGTTGTGGGGTATCCCGGTATCCCCAAAATGATCTTCTATTGTAACACTATACTGGTGGCTCAACAACGCGGGTTGGTGAGAAATGTTGACAATGATTTACAGCATGTCCAGTCTAGGAAAGACCATCCAACAAAGGTCACGTATATATTGAAAACCCGTCGTTTGTGAACCATCGTCCTACGGAATTCCATGGATGTCAATATTTGTTTGATATAGTTGCTGGTTATATCCGATTGTATTCAATTACATCCCATGATATTCTATCCCATGTTATGTTCCATTATTATATCCCGTTCCATTACAATTATATCCCATAATAGCCAGATTGTTGTTTGGTAAACCACCATTTTTGGTTGGTTAAACCCCCTTTGAAGCCAGGAAATTCCACATAATGTGTACTGAAGGTTGGTTAAATTCCATTTAAAATTCCATTGAATCACCATTTCCCATGGTTAAACCACCATTTTGGTGATGTTTCTCCCAGCCCAGGAGGAACCGAACGCTGCATCCAGCAGCGAAGCACCCGACTTGCCGAAGTCACCCAAGTCACCCAAGGCGCGCCGAGCAAAAAACGCTGCGGTGACAAGTCATGAAAACCAGGAGAAAAATTGGGATTTTTTTTGGGATTTCCAATGAGATAATGATGAGATAATAGTGCAATTGGTGGGACAATGGATGAAAAATGGATGAAGAATTGATGAAAAAAATTGAAAAAATGGATGAAAAATGGATGAAAAATGGATGAAAAATGGATGAAAAATGGATGAAAAATGGATGAAAACCATTGAGAACCTACCAAAAAAGGAAGAAAAATGACTGGTTCAAACAAATGTGACAAAGCAATCAACGCTATGTGTATCCCCAATCAACCCAACAGTTAACCAGGTGAACTGTGCGTCAACTTAGTCATCATGAATCAGCTATTGACGAAGCAAACCCCTATTGGGAACCAAGAAAAATTGTGCTTTATAGGGATTCCAATGGGATTTCCAATGAGATAATGATGGGATAATAATGGTAAGATAGTGGGATAATGGGTATATATGGTGGTTTCCTTAGTCATGGAGGTCCCCCCAAATCATCTAAGATTAGACAATGACTGAGTATTGAAAGCTATTTTGTGACTTAGGGATCCCCCTACTTCAGGAAAGCTCCGAGAGTTCAGTGGATGGTTGGAGCCGGTTTTTACTGATGCACCAGTCGTTGGTCATATAGCCCATGAAAGTTCGCAACAGTTCTTGCAGGATGGGCCCCAAGATAGCGTTCAGTTGCCTGAAAAAAGTGGCTGAATTCTATCGTTTATGAATGTTTATGGTAGATATAACTATAGATAACTATAGTTAGTGAGGTTTATAAACCAACTTATAACTGGGGGGTACCATCCTGTGGGAAAACTGAGGTTAGCCCTGAATTTTGGGCTACTCGTAGCATGTTGTCAGACAAAGCCAGGTGTGTTTTTCATGGACGATGGGCCACAACACTGAATTTTAAAGTTGTCATAACTTGGGGAAAATCCACCAATCGCAGACAACCCCATGGATTTTGATGGTTTTTGGTGATCTTTTGGGTTTCAATCCGTTGTTCTCGGAGTTGTTTTTTCACCAACCAAGCGATCCGGCTCCAGGTCCAGGAGACCGCTCCGGAGCCGGAGCTGCAGGCTGAGCAACTGGCTGCGGCAGGGGATCTTGGGGCGACCAGAGTCGGATGTGGTTTTATCGATGGCAATGTTAACTATCAGTTTAATATAAATACCGACATGTTCAATATTTATAGATACCCAGCTATGAAGTGGGTGATTTTCCATAGTTATGTGTAAACGTTTACCAGAGGGTATACTATATACATCTACTAATAGGTAGATAGCATGTATTTTAAATGGATCGCGAACGCGAACACGATGGGTGAAGAGCATCGCAATTCAAAAAAGTTGTAAAGACCATCTCAAAATGGGTATGGCATTGGGTTTATCACAATATACTATATATGAATGTAGATACATATATCATCATATATCTATGTCATCTATGTAAATGATTGAATATATACATGTGTTATGATGGTTTCATATGTTCTTTAAATTAGCAACCCCCAAGAAAATGCCGAAAAGTGTGAAACCAGGATGTTACAGGTTTCTTCTTTGCGCGTTCAAAAGCGCCATGGTTGGTGGAGACGTCCAACGGATGCATTATGATTCATATGCTCCCCTCTATGTACTGGGTATAGTAGCATACCCCCAAAAGATAGTTCACCAACTGCGGTTTTTGATACTGATCGTACAATATCATTGGTATCATATCAGATATCATTTCATTTCTTCCGGTCTTAGATTCAAACTTGAGACAGATGAGATCTCTCATCGTTCTCGTTGGCCGGCTGCTTGTATTCACTACTCAGACTCCATTGGATTTAAAATGTGGTTCAAAGATGTTACCAGTCAGATGATGCCAGATGAAGGCAGTGATGAAGTGACCTTCAATGGGAACTTCCATGCACAGCCATCTGAGGTGGCGAAGCCGGTGGACATCATGAAAGATTTGGTCGCGAAACAAAAAGAAAAATTAGATTCAAAAGATCTCAAGTCCGCCAAGAGCAGAGATCTTTCTGAGAAACCCAAAAAGCACCACGGCGTCACTTGCCCAGCGGAGTGTGGGAACGGCTGAGCGGAGTGTGGGAACGGCTGATGCACGAGCTTCCTTTTGGAAGATAATCAGAGATAACTCGACCATTGTTTTTTGGTGTTTGTGTGTACTTCCTGCATCTCCAACCTTGAATAATTACTTTAAATCCTTAAATCCTTTATTTGTTTGCTTTACCGTAGATGGAAAATAACCACAACCAGCAACATATCAATTGTGTCTGTGTTTCATGAATATCAAAGATTGACCATGCCCTGGTATAATTTGACATTATTTTTTATTATCCCATATTCTCCCCAACTTTTAATCCCATGATAGTTATATGGGATAATGGGAGAACAACATTGTCAATGCGGATTTTTTGGGTGAAAAAACGGGAACCTCCAGCTGAGTTTGGCCATGTAACCCAAGGAGAAGAAGAAGGCCTGCGATGCGTTTCCGTATCACACATCATGTCACAGAAAACAGGCACCCCTATTAAATGGATTTACATAGCCAGTTTCTCAAGTTTGAACATCACCGAAATCGATGAATCTGTGTATTTTCAACCCCGATAAGGTGATGATAGGTGATGTCAAGAGGGTGCCCTTTTTTGTTCACATCCAGTTTGAAAGGAATTCCTGACAGGCTTCCCGACTTCACACCCTCATTTCCAAGCATGTTGAGACTTTGGGTTGTTCCACAAGGGACATGACATGAATGTGACCTTGAGTTAGGCACATGGATGGTCAAAACCTTAGGGAACCAGGGAAATATGCAAGCCCCCCATCATAAATGTCGGACATTTTCCCGATAAGAACCACAGGTCTTCCACATCTGTTCGCAGTTCTCTTAGCTGGCTAAAGGATAGGAATCATCAAATTTGTACCAAGGTTTTTTGCCAGTGAAACAGTGGAGATGGGGCTTGGTAAAGAGCGGAAACATCATGAAACATCATGAAACATCTATATAACCATAGGAAAGCCTAACTGATTCTAAGATATTCATAAAGTTTCATAGATATTCTAAGAATGTCTCAGGAAAGCCGGAAAGCTGTGACTCCTTGCATCGGCACTGCCAGAAGAAGATCAAAAAGAAGAACCCTCTCAAAACGGAACATGGTGAATACCAGGAGCTGGTTTGGGTCTTCATACGATTCTGCATGTTCAGAAAAAAACAGATGGAGACAATGTCGACTTGTATAATCTTACACAGTCTTGTTGATTGCAGATTGATCTCTGCGATTTCAATGGAGAGAAGCTCTTGTTGGGACCAACTGACCACACATCAGAATTGATTCACATCTTGAAAGACTCCAAGCAAGCATCATCATTTCAACGCATGGTTTAAGGGAAAATCTGCCAAGCAGAAGGTTTTCCCCGTTCGAGGAGTGGCAACTGAGAGAAAGCGAGTGGTTGAACCACGTTCCTTGACCTCGTTTAACGCGGCAGATGAGGAATCCTTCTCCCAACTTGTTTTTTTGCGAAGAATCCTGGTGTTAACGTTGATTGAAGACCCAATCAACGTGTCACCAGTGAAACCTCCATGGCGAGTTTCGGGGACATCACGGGACTTCCCAGCGGTATCCATATGGCATGGTCAAGCCTCCCATCCTCTGACGACCTGAGGAGTTGAGCCTGATCTATGCTCCAAATGTCCAAAATATTCTATCAAACATCAGGTTTGAACATGGAATGCAGAATGTACTAATAAACACAGTTGGTCTAAAGCGTGGTACCATTACCGAGTTTCCAGCGTGGGATGGCATCAGCTTGCATTCCTTGGGTCGACCAGTCCCAAATCAACTTGGAATCGCATTTGGGTCCAGCGAAGCACCTTCCCCACTCAGCTGTTTACATAGGAGATCTACAATCAGAGTTTCCCAAGATTTCCCAACCACTGGATAGATTGAAGAGAATCAGATTCTTGATTACTGTATTTGTTATATATACACAGAATATATATATAGTTATATATATAGTTATATATATATAGTTATATATATAGTTATATATATACAGTTATATATATAATTATATATATAACTATATATATATTCGTATATATATATAGTTATATATTCGTATAACTATATAAATATTTATCTATCTATATATATATATATCCCGGCCCGGTTCCATCCCATTATATCCCCATTGTTTCCACGTATTTGTTGGTTAAACCCTCCCTCCTTCTTTTCCGACAAAGCGGCTGGTTTCGATTCAACAATCCACCAGACTTAGGACTGTGTGAGGCGCCCTGGGTAAATCTGCAACGTTGGGGACCTGACATATCCTGCATGGTCCATCGTCAACTGAGCAGTTTCAAAAACCAACACAATGGGAGTATGATGTTCTTTCTGGAACTGGGATTCAACCATCATTTACTTCTGGTTTTTAATCATGAAATGTACTGTATGTATAATTGATGACTGGTAGTTGATCACATGTTTCAGGGAGCTGAAGCTGCCAGGAAACTGATGCCTTGATAGGACCATTTTGCCAGCATCCTAAAAGGTGGCTCGAAAGGGTGACCTCATGTCATGAAACTGACTGAAACTAAATGCACATGCAAAGGCAATCCTGTGATATCCTGTGTATCTAGATATGATTCTGAGTAAATCATATTATATCAGTTACTCTCATAAAATGTAGACATACATATATCAGTTATACGCGTATACGAATGTATACATACCCAGACATGTCCACCAGAATGTGCCACTTAGACATACTAGACTAAGTGTGCGGTTCCGCAGTTGGAACCACCAAGAAAGCTGTGGAATCCTTAAAGCATATTGGACTTTGTTGTGTCAATTTCGGCATGTCCGAAAATGTGGGAGTCACATTTGGTAACGGTTTACCCAATAATTTTCAACATGGCTTACTGGAAATTGCCCACTTTTTTGGGCGATCTTCCCATGAAAACATGTCCATGAATCATGCGGGGACGTGCCATATTTCATGACGTTGCGGCTTGGCATCACGGACTTCCATCGCTGCAGGATGACCTTCGCCTGCAAGGGCAAACCATCGAAGCATTTTGAGTCGTCCATTTGGCATATCGACCTAGCTGCGAATTTGGGTGCGCGATTAGATGGGGGGTTTTCGGAGATGTTTCGGGGGGAGGATTTGGTGAAAAGGATCGTTGTCCGGGGAAAATACAAAAATATGCTTGCAGGTGTTTGGAGGTTTGCTTCAAGTTGGCTGAAGTTTTTGCAGTTCATGTGGGATTTTTTCAATGACAATGGATACGAGTCGGATGTGTTGAGTCATATGTACTGCTAGGATTTGGCAGGTGGAAGTTTCTGGAGTTTTTAGCGTCACATCGCAGCTCAACGGAGTGTACCCTCTGGTAAACATACAGAAAACTGTGGAAAATCACAATTTTTAATGGGAAAATCCACTATAAATGGTCATTTTCAATAGCTATGTTAAATTACCAGAGGGTACCTCACCCCTTTTCAACTGTGGCCACTTAGAAGAGCTCTTCGCAGCTCTTCTCAGATCATCTCACCTCTTCTCAAGTCTTGTCACAACTCTCCTCAACAGCTCTCAAGTTGTTTAATCCCTTCCCACCTCAGCTCAACTCTTTTCACCTCTTCCCACCTCTTCTTAACTCTTCTCAACTCTTCTCAACGACTCTCACCTCTCCCCATCTCTTCTCAACTCTTCTTAACTCGTCTCAAACCTTCTCACCTCTTGCCACCTCTTCTCAACTCTTCCCACCTCTTCTCACCTCTGCTCAACTCATCTCACCTCTTTCTCAGCTCATCTCAACTCTTCTCACCTCTTGTCAACTCTTCTCAACTCTTGTCAACTCTTCTCAGGGGTAATTGTGGATTCACTACTATGGGTAAAATATGATAATGATTTAAATTTGGGTATGGGTCAAATTAGATACCCCCAAAATCGGGATTATTTTTGGGGGGCCTTAAGTTTTGCCCCATTGTCATTGGACTTTCTGGGATAAACTCTGAACTCTACCAGACTCAGCCGCCTGCGGCCACATGACAGGTGATCACGGCGAAGAGATCCAGCGGTCTTATACGCCCTACAGCACGGCAGAAGAGTACAAGAAGGTTTGACAATAAAAAGTAGACACAAACATACACAAACTAGTCAAAGTTGAGTGTCACCAAACAAAGGAAGAGGATATGCGACTTGTTGAGTTGAACTCAAGTCTCATGGCGATTGTGTAGTTGAGTGTAGTTGGGTCTACTCCTACCGAGAGTCAGGATATTGCAATGTTTGGGAATTAGGTAATGAGGTCGTGTTGTTTAGTGCCCCAAGAAGCTCAACACATTCTGAAAAACTCAAGTGCTCAACAGTTGCAGATGAAGTTCAATCAACTGAAGGGTCGTTCCGTAGATTTCTGGTTGTTGTGTGTTGTTTAGGGACGATACAGAAATCTGCAGGGTCACCCACTGCAGGGCATCCTGATCCTCCTCATCAAGGTGTATCCCAATGGCCGCATGTCGTCCTATCTGGGGAAGATGAGCACCGGAGAGAACATCCTGGTCTCCAACCCCGTGGCGACTGTGGATCCCGCCGACTATCCGGAGGCTGGTGATGGGGCGTCTTGTTTGGGTATCACTTCATCGACAAAATGATGGGAAGAATTCCAGAAAAAAGATCAAAAAAGCCTGGGCCAGGGGGCCAGGCCTAGGACGGATTTGGATGGATTTGCCAAAGAACGTCTTCCTAATCTTCCTTGACCACAGATTTGAGGATTGATCCTTTACGATCATCTTTGAGTAGGAAACTTGGGATCCACCATGGACATGGAAATCTATTCCAGCCTGGAAGAGGGTCACTTCAACCAAACACCAGAGATTTGGCCGATATGACTGCGTTCAGTCTGGAAACTGCCAAGCTTTTCCGTTAAAAGCTAGGGAACCTTTGGGAATGACCATTTTGGTTCCAACATGTTTCAAACATTCATAGGTTGTGTTCTTTTCGTGACACAAATTGAGGGTATGAATGGGTGTGTCTGAAAATATGTACCCCAAATTTGATGGTTTACCATAGTTTTTCCTATTGCCATTTGGGGGTTGCCATGTACACCAGCCATTTTGATCCATTTTGGACATCTGACTTTGACCTATTTGTCTGCTTCCAGGGTGGCATCATGGTTGCGGGTGGCAGTGCGGTGGTGGTGGCACTGCAGGTGCGTTGTGGAAACTGCTAGTCGTTTTGATCGATGTGTAGATGGGTTTCCAAATAGAAAGAACGAGGCCATGTTACGGGCTGAACGATGAAACCCCGTGGGCTGAAAGCGTAATTAGGTGGTTTGTGTGAGGCTAAAAGAAAGGCAATTATGAAGGGATTCAGCGATGCACATGTAATTAATGTTCCATCGCTTTTCACATTTCACACATATCGGATGTACATACATATATATATATATATTACAATATATAGGTACGTATGTAAGTGTCGACATGTATATATATATAATTATATATGCATGTGTAGGACCTTTCCAAGTTTATAAAGTGCTCAAATAGTACAATGCAAATGCATTGGCTGTACATATTACATCTACAGTGAAGTATCCACCTTTGCGGTGGATCCAGTGACTGTAAACTTCACCTAGAACAGAAACGAACGCCGTAGCGCCGTAGATCCAGTGAACAACTTTTTGTGATACAAATCTAATATCTGAATGGATACATGTACATATAATATAATATATATATATAATATCCAGTGATACAAACCTAATCCCATAGGATCCATGTATGGTATATATGCTAACATTGGGGGTATATTAATGGTAAATGTTACCATATATGGCATACATGGATCCTATGGGAATATATATAATATAGTATATAGGTACATGGTCATAGATTCAACAGGGATCAAATCAACACCGAAAGGGTCCGTGGGTTTGACCCATGGTAAGGGGCCCCATATCCCCACGTAAGTGCCATGGCTACCCTCCGGTAAACCAACAGTTTGCTATCGAAAATCATCATTTTTAATAGGGAAATCAACTATAAACAACCATTTTCAATAGCTACTGGTATGTTAAATTACCAGAGGGTATATCATGCTATATCTATGAAATGACACCCCTTATAGTGGTCATATCATGGTATATCCCAGCTCATGGAGGTTGGAAATCCATGGTTATTCCCATGAATAATCCCAGCTGCTCCCCCAAGTAATTAGAATATATACAAATATGTGTATATATAATATGTGTGTACATATATATATATACATATCTATTATATATATATCCCCATTATGTCCCCAGTTTTATTCCCAATATTATATTCCAATTATATACCCATTATATCCTATCAAGTCCCATCAAATCACCATGATATTCTACCCATTGTTTTCACTGCGAAGGTGATCACAGCAATGTTGCCGAACATCACGGATTCCTTCCACCTCTATTTGCTGCTCGGCAGAAACAGGGAAGCCATCGATCGGTAGATACTAGTATGATCTATGCTATGATATGATATGACATGATATGTTGATATGGTGTGTTATGCTGGGTCCAAAATGGATGATACCCCAGATTCTCGCCATGTTGACATATGTTGATAATTAATAGGGATACAACCTCCAACGTTGCTATTTCCATGCAGAGACTATGGTAATTCGCCCATCAATTTGGGGCCCCAGTTTTGGACAGATCGATATGGTGCATGATGATTTTGTCAGGTCGTTCCTTGGTGATTCAGGGAAAATGGCTCAGGAAATCCCGAGATTTATATAGATGGTAAACACAGCGTTTTACTGTAGATGTTCCATGATTTTCCCTTGAACAAACCAATTGAGTGCTGATAATAGTAGAAAAGAGGAGGAGAAATTCGGATGGGATGGCCATGGTGATGATGCTGCTGAATGACAAGAATAAGCACTGCAGGTGAGATGATCATCCCTGATCAATCTATGAGTTTCTGGAAGGGTGTGAGATGTTGTGAGTTTTTCTCATACCCAGTAACTATACCAAACACCAGAAACAAGTGTTGCAAGAATGGATGGCATCATCCAGTTCCATCATATGAACAGTAACCTAGCCTTTGGCGAGTTTTCTTGGGAGAGCGTACGGAGACGACATGAAAAAAACCAAAACGCCTGCACAAACTCTGCAGCAATAGGATGAACAATCAGTGTTCTTGGAGCTTTCAGTGATTCCTGCCCCCGGATGAATTTAAAAAGAATGTTTTTACCCACCATCATAATCCAGAGATTCATGGTGCGTGAGTGGTTGGAGCTTTTCGACGCGGCGATCTCATGGAAGTTCAAGGGTATAAAGGAAAAGGCAACCGCCCCAGCTCCCCTCCTTTTCTGATGGCGTGTCAGGGGGTGATTCACCACCATCCAGCATTATTTCGGTTTCAACAGGTTTCAACAGGTTTCAACCAAGTGCCAAGAATGTTCCCTGCGTTTTACCGTGCAATAAAAAAGGTGTAATCGAAAACAAGAAGATGTCCTTCTCATGACCGAGTTCAATGACTTGATGGAGGTGCCTCGCAGTGGGAGATCGACCCTTCAAAGATCTTCAGAAGTTAAAATGTGTGCTTTAAAAAATTGCAGCCCCCAGATTCAGAAGATTATGCTGATACAGAAATTGGATTCACAATCCATGCTTCGTTGTTTGTGCCATGTTATCATGTTCTTCTATGGCCCTCTTTTGCCAGTTGTGGCCTCTGTGAGGCCTATCCCAACTTCCACATGACCAA
This sequence comes from Cladocopium goreaui, assembly GCA_947184155.2. Taxonomy (NCBI): domain Eukaryota; class Dinophyceae; order Suessiales; family Symbiodiniaceae; genus Cladocopium; species Cladocopium goreaui. The sequence continues at coordinate 238,380 of CAMXCT020000046.1, read as the reverse complement.
TTGCTTATCTCAGGAGCAGAACACCGGTGAAGAGAACAGTGGCTTAAGAATCTCTATTTTTCCATCCTGGAGATTGAGACTGTAGAATATCCCTTAATTTTGAAATGAAGAAAAGCTTGCTTTTCTATATAGTAAACAGCTGGCACATAGAATATTAAAAATAAATAGGTGCCACTAAGAATATGGAAAATACATAGCAAAACCTATTCCTGGAATGTCATCCACATAGAATATTTATCCACATAGCATATGGGGGTATATATATTTATTTACCTTATCAAAATCCCAAGACTCTCCAAGCAAATCGTTGATCAGTGAAATCTAAAGTAAACAGCGCGGACATCGCCATGCATCATGATGGTTTGATTCATGATCAACTCAGCACATCTTTACAAGGTTTATATTCGTTTATATTCTATGTGCATCGTCTGTGGATATGCACTTAGAATATTGTTTTCACCCAGGCAAAAATCATGTAACTAATAGACCTATTCGAAAAAAACAATGATTAATATTCTAAGTGCTAGCCGGTTACTATATACATATATATATATATATGCAGATACATATATAAATAAGTAAATAGTTATATATATCCTATTGGGGATTGTTCCAGAATCTATTCTACCTTCTGCAGAACACTCGACACGCTTACATAATGAGTTCTTCAGATGTAGATGGCACACCTTGTTGCCCTTGCGGCAAGGACAAGAGTCCAGAGAACCCCAAAGGGCGTTCAATGTGGTCAGGCAAGATGGCCGGTTGGGACTCGTTGGGCCGCCCTGTCCCATGGGACCTTGGTCTAAGGGAAAACGTGCTGGGCAGGAAGGACAAAACCTGGCTTTCTCGTAGGTTATAATCTTCAACTTGCATCGTCGCATGTTGCGAGATGATGTTGGATATGCAGGTGGAATTTCCAGCCGCCGACTTCTTGCAAACGCATCTAAGTGTTGTCCGAGCCAATTCACCATGGAAAATGCTGATATTGTTGTTCGCAACTCGCAAAGGCTCTATTAAAACAAAGGAGTCACTCTATAATCCACAGATGTCCTTTTCCTGGTTGAGTAGTTGTACGCCCACCACAAGGATACACTTCTCATTGTAAAAGGATCCAAATACATAAAGAATCACATATCAGGCTATATAAGATATATAAGACTAGCATCAATGAGTGCCCTGGTATCCAGTACAAGCCCATAACACCACCCACTAGCCAACCACTTAATGCGGGATTTCTCCTTGCATCCACAAAATTCCACACCGTCAGGTCGTTTGACTGCAGAGCTGCTGAAATCAGCACCTTCAAATCTCAAGGCACTGTGAGCAGTCTTGGCTCCACCAGCGATGCCGCTGGTAGAGCCACTGCCGAAGATCATAGGTGCTCCAAGCCATTGGAAGTGAATCATTGCCACTTTTCTTCGGAAAAATTGTGGCTCTACCTCCATATTCAGCCAATAAAAACATCCCTTGCACTCGGGCTGTTGATGGCTGTTGGGAGCAACCGGGTAGAGTTACTGGGTAGACAACATGATCAATCATTCCGTAATTGGGACATTCATCCGCAAAAATAAGCTTCGGTGGTATCCCCAACGATTCAACAGCCGCAACGTTTTATTTTTCTGTGAAGCCAAGCGCTGGAATTCTGTTGAACCTGTTGGAACCTGACCTGGCCCTGCATCAAAGATTCCCAAAACCTTCTCCGGCCTTCTCTGCAACCTTCTCCGGCCTTCTCTGCAACCTTCTCCGGCCTTCTCTGCAACCTTCTCCGGAACCCTGTTGAACCTGACCTGGCTGCGCCAAAGCCTCCCAGACCTTCTCGGGAACCTTCTCCGGAACCCTGTTGAGCCTGACTTGGCTTTGCACCAATGCTTCCTGGAACCTTCTCCGGAACCTTCTCCGGAACCCTGTTGAGCCTGACTTGGCTTTGCACCAAACCCTCCCCGACCTTCTCCGGAACCTTTTCCGGAAACCTTCTCCGGAACCCTGTTGAGCTTGACTTGGCTTTGCACCAAGGCTTCCTGGAACCTTCTCCGGAACCTTCTCCGGAACCCTGTTGAACCTGACCTGGCCCTGCACCATTGCACACCGGAGCTATTCTGGGCTGAAGACCCCATTAGCTTACGCTGTTGGGGAAAAAATGTCTTGGAAATAACAACTGTCCTGGTTTGATCATTTTGGTCCCGTTAGGGATGTCCCATATGTTTGGAATGATTGATACATAGTGATGTATCTTTACTTTAGCGGGCTCAAGTTTTTCCATCACTAGACTCACTAGACATTTAAGTATGTAATGAAGCACAGTTTCGCAGATGAGCAGCCTCACAAGACTATGCGGTTACTTTTGCGGACATGTGCCAGGGTAGTGGGGTTGGGCTGGGCCATGCTACCCCAAAATTCCATAGTTCAATTGGTTCAGCTGTATTGATTTTATTGGCGCAATCCACAAAACGACCCGCCCATTCTAACGAATGAGGTAGACCAGGTAAAGCCAATGCTGTAAACCATTCCTAATTGAAGTTTATGATGTTGGGCAGATGTAAAATGACGCCCTGTTATGGTTACTGGTGACGGCAGGTCATGATCAGTGGCCCAGACTCTTTGTGCAAGATGGTTGCGCTAGCTTTCTTGGAGTTGGGCAAGCAGGCGGATGTTGTTGGATGTTGGTGGCCGTGTGTGGAGTTGAAGATAGTTTTAGTACGTTTGGGAAAAGACATTTGGTTGTAGTCAAGTTCTTGGCAAAGTGTACGTTCCTGAGTTCGTAAGTTCAAATGTTGATCGAATCTTCCACCGAGTTGCTCCCAGGTTCATAGTTGTCGTTGCCAGATCAGATGGTCGCCCTCACCTGTCGAGTCATTCAGAATTGCGTGAAGGGGTTGTTGTATGTCATTGTAGTTAGGCACCCTACTTGGTTTGTTGGGGATAACATGCATCAGTTATAATAGAAAATAGGTCGATCTAGTGACCAAACCAGACAGTATGATTAGCGGGCCGGGATAGGGCATTTGTTTTTATGGCTCAGTTGCTAATGTAATGTTATCAAATTTCAGGGATGTGCAAGCATTTTCTTGATCAACTGATGCATAAAGCTATACAATCTGTTTAGGGGTTGCAGTCCACAAGCTTCTTCGGGTTTGCCCTCTAAGGATTTGAATCTGGATCTTATATATTAATGTCCCATAATTGGTCGAAAGGAAGACCGCAAGGTTCCTTGAAATCAATCCATTGATCATGGCCCCATCAGGAAGATGACATTGCTTGCTGGGAGCCCAGATGCGGCTGGGAATGACGAATGCAAACAAAATCAGAACATCCATAGCTCGTTTGCGATGCAACTTGTTCAACCGGTGTTTCTGTTTGAGGGGAGGGGGGTCAATCTTTGGGAGTAAAAACAAAAAGAAATCCGAAGAATTTGAGCCTACTTTCCATAGCGATCCATACATATCCATCGTTTATATGGGTTTTGTCTAAAAATAGGATACCCATGGATACCCCAGGTCCACTGGTTAATCATCAGTTCTGTATTCCCCTTTAAAAATATTTTACTAGCCATTTGGGGGGTATACCCCATTTTCAGACGCAACCATATACCCTTGGTAAGTTGTTACAGTCTGCTATTGAAAATGGCCAATAGAAATCGTTGATTTACCCGTTGAACGTGATTTTCTATAGCTACGGATAATTCATAGTTACCATGAAAAGTTACCATGATTACCCTCTGGCAAATAGATGTAAATAGCCTATTTCCATTGATAATTCATAGCAAACTATAAATGTTTACCAGAGGCTACCTCTTTTGGGTCAGACGAGCCAGGTTTCGACACCGACTTGGACCATTTCCTCCATCCAGAAGAAATGGAGGTGAGCCAGCCACACAGCATTGGGTATGGTTCAGGGACTTGGTTAGAATATGGAGGGTTCCTGAAATAGGGGTCCCCACAGGTCTCATCCATTTGAGATTTGGATTTTTGGATTTTCCATGAAGTCAACCATCCATTTGGGGGTATCCCCATTTATGGAAACCCCCATAATATGTTTGAAAACAAGATGCAGCCCATGAACCTGAATGCTCGATAATGGTACGGATTCCGAAACGCGTAGATAGGGAAACATCATAGACGTGAAAGAATGGCCAGTGTGGAGTGAAAAGTATAGAGTTTGAAGTGCAACGTTTATAAAGTGTAAAGTGTGAAGTGTGGAGTGTAAAGTATAAAGTGTAGAGTGTAGAGTGTGGTGTGTAAAGTATCAAGTATAAAGCGTGGAGTGTAAAGTGTGGAGTGTAAAGTGTAGAGTGTGGAGTGTGGAGTGTGGAGTGTAGAGTGTGGAATGTAAAGTGTGGAGTGTGAAGTGTAAAGGGTGGAGTGTGGAGTGTAGAGTGTGGAGTGTGGAGTGTAGAGCACGCAATGTGACACGTCGGAAGTTCTGCGCTTGCCACACAAAATGACGACAAAGATCTCCAACATGATGCGCTTGCCATGAAAACTGCAACTTATCTTGTGAAAACGACGCAAAAGTATTGCGCCTGCCACACACAAATCGATTTTCGACACGTTACCAAACAGGTTGGAATGTCACAAAGTGCCCGCGCCTGCCACGCAAAACGACATGACAATGGAAACCTTCGAAAAGGAGAGGCTTTGCAGCTTCCCCCATAGACACGGCGAGGCCACAGGAAAACCAGAGACTCGAGACGAGACATGTGTGAGCATCAAAACGAGCATTTCGCGCGAGACTTCTTCCAAGTAGCTTCACAATCGATGTTTTCCTACGAGTTTTCTTATGAACCTCCAAATTTGCTACCTCAAAATCGATGTTTCGTGCGAGGCTTCCGTCCATTTTCATCACATCTCACAAAAGTTTGTTAATGCCACGCCTGCCACGGAATTTGCACCTTGTCGCCACTTGGCGCAGCCCTGAGACTGCGATTCGCAAAAAAACACACAACACGACACGTCTAAAGTGTTGCGCCTGCCACGCAAAATGATGATGGACACGTCCACATTGCTGCGCCTGCTATGAAAACTGCAACGCATCTTCTGAAAACGTCGCAAAAGTATTGCGCTTGCCACAAAATGCCACAAAAACGACTTTCGACACGTCACAAAACACGTCTGAATGTCACGAAGTGCCACACCTGCCACGCGAAACGAAGCAACGCGACATGTGCAACCTCCAAAAGCGATCCCTTTTTCAGAACTTACCATAGGCACGGCCATACGGGGCTCGCGCGGATGGTTGCGGACGGTTGCGGACAGTTGCGGACGGTTGCGAACGGTTGCCGGCGGTTGCGAACGGTTGCGGACGGTTGCGAACGGCTGCGGACGGTTGCGAACGGTTGCGGACGGTTGGGCAACGTCGAGCGAACACACCCTCAACCCCCAGACCCCCAGAGTGAAACGGGAACCCTTGCTGCAACTACGCATTCAGGAAAAACTGCTGAAGGCTGCTTGAATATATTTGAATACCAAGATTGGCCATGTCAGTGGCGGCAGTGGGTATCCAAGATTGGTCATGAAAGGCATGGCCAGTCACTTCGTTATTGTTGTTGAAGTCCTGGAGCTGCCTCTGTAACTTGTGTCATCCACACTGCGGGACCAGGATGCTCCAACCTTTGATGCTTCCCTGAAACAGACTTCGGATCTGGGAACCAAATAATGTTGAGACAAACCCTTTGGATTTATTCATAACTTCGGGGCCCACGGGCAGGATGGAATGGACAGGTTAGGATTATTGCGGGATTGCCATCCATATCCCAGATACTCATCTCCATTTTTGATGACTAAAATATATTAAAATCTCTTAAATCTCCAGCAACATATGTTTGTTAGTAAAAATCCCTATTTGTTTGCTATAGAAGATCATTTAACATCCATAAGATCTGCAGATTCTGCAGGTTGTTGGGGATCGCTTCGGACCTGCCCTGAGCCTCCAAAATCAGGATATTCTCACGAAGCAGCGCACGCAACCTTTGGTCGCGCCGTTGGGAACCACAGATTTTTTTTTCGGTCATCCCACAATGGGAGTGAAAGAAATGGTAGAGTCCGAATGGAACCCTGGTTCATGATTATAATATATATTATAATTCATTATAGTGATTAATAATTGATTATAGTGATGTGTATTGGGATTAAGGTCTATCCCCTGGTCATCCCGACCTTTGATTTTTCAGCCAACTATGGTCATCCCCACAAGTCTGACCACAATCCGCGGAGATCCCACCGTGAACCTGTGGGGATCACCCTAAGGAAAGTGGAGGAGCGACCTCCTGTAGATGTTCCTCGAGCACGAATCAAGGCTGGAAAGAGCGTGGCTACGGGTTTTTCAGGATTTTGCTAGAAATGGTTTCTACTCCTTTTCTTTCATGTGTCGTATGGCCACGTTTGGCTATTTTTGGGGGCGAACTATGGAAAACTGACATCCAAGCTCCGAAGATCAAACCACAATTTATAGATGGTTTTCCGATCAAGCCTTGAAGCCCTCCATGTCTCCATGTATAGGGTATTTTCCATTGCCACGTTTGATTAAGCCAATGAATTTTGGGATATGCAAGAGATGTTTGGATAAACCCTTGTTCCACCACGCCCAGAGGTCGCAAGAATTCATTGACTCGATGGCCAGGTGATTAGAATGTGTCGACTGCCACGTGTTAGCAGCTTTGTTCACTTTCATCCATATATGATATATGGGTGTGTCTGAAAATGATTTATATGTTCCTGGAATGGTTATTTCAAAGGAGAAACTGAGGTTCTCCCTTCAAATTTTGCCATCAACATTCCTCAGCCAGGTTCGTTTGGTTCTTGACCTTTAGCCGATTTTAACAGCCGGCCAATCTCCATATCTGCAGCATGTTGTAGCTACGTGTTTCCCATATTCAGATCAATCGCATCTTTATGTAAATGTTCAGAATCCTACTGGTTTCCAAACATCATTTCTGGGTAGCCGATGGGGATCCTGTTTAGTGTTTCCCCGGAGACAATGGACCAGATGACTACTATTTGGATGTTGCGTAATTCTGCGTGCATAAAGTAATACATATCTATGTATAGATATATTTTTTTATGGATATAGATATAGATATGTGTATATCCTATCTCAGCGCCTCACGTCCCCTCCAAACAGACAATGGTAAACATGTATTTTAATGGTCAATAGTGATGATTTTCAAGCATATTTGAGATGAAGCCTGGAAATGATCCTGAATGGCCATACTTTGGAGATGAGTCGTGGCTCACCAAAAGACATTCCGTATGTTCATGTGTTTTCACATATGTTCACGTTTTTTCATGTATTTTCATATATTCTCAGAATTATTTAGGTGATTTGGGTGATTTAGGTCTTAGGTTGCTGGCTGACCCCCTGAAAAACAACAACAAAAAGAAGCACAAGGATCATGGCAACCTCCCTGCAATGCAGGCCGCGCAGTCCATGATAATCTCCATCGATTCCATCGCCGCATCATCGCCGCGCATCTCAAGACCGCAGCCTGTGTCAGGCGCGTGTGAATCAAACCATGCAGAAAAAGGGGTGCAACCGCAAGAATGCGATAGATTGATAGATTGGATGGTTTGATACTGGAAAATCACATGTCAAAAACGCCTGGTTTGATGCCTCGTTTGATTGTTGTTTGATAAAAAAAAATGGCGGTTCAATTGACCAGTTGGGGGTCCCCAAAAAGTGCATTGGGAAGCGAATGCTCGGCTGACAGGTTTGGGTCTCTTCTCCTCACTCTTCTGTGGGTGTAAGACCACTGATGTCCCCTGGCAGCGATTTTGCAAGGGGTGCAATTTGTTTAAACGGGGGATGGGGTAAGCATCCCTGTTTGGTCGGTATAGCTGTCGAGTAATTATTGGTATGACTCAAGATTATGTTTTCTAAAACAAAGGGACGCATATGTTTTTAATGTCAAGAACTGTATATTTTGCCGGTCCTAGGTCCTAGGGTACATGTTTGAGCATCGGGCAATAGCCATTTGGGGAGGTTCCATTTGGTAAGCAGTCTTTGATTCTTGACAAATCTCATGTGTTGCAGGTCACAAGTCATGTATATATATACATATCAATGTATACATGTTACATTCGAGGTAAGTGATTCTATGCTTGAGGTAAGTGGACCCAAGAGTGGCTGGTATGATCATTACTATCATCATCAACAAAATCAATGGACATCATCAACAGAATATACATGCACCAACATATTTGGGTACAGGTCAAAATTTAAGACCTCAGGAAATCTCAAGAACCATACGTTTTGATCGTGTTTGAGTATGAGCATGTATTGGTTAAACCGAATCATAAACCGTCCCAGTAACCAACCATTTGGGGTCATGCTACTTAACTATTGCTGTGTAGATATTTTTATAGAGAGTCCCAAAATCATCTCACAGCTACTATATATATATACATATAAACCAGAATTCTCTCATGATTTACCATTGATATCCATTGATGGCTTTGGGTTTAATTCATGTTAATCAGTTTTGATCATAATGAGGACCCGGAAGAAAGACACATAATTCAACCCATGCCAGATGCTTAATGATTAACCATGTAGTTTGATTATAGGAACCCACGAAAAGATAGAAAGGTAAATTTCTACTAACTGTCCAAAACGTCTCTTGGAAAACTTATGAATCTATACTACTAAAATCAATGGCCATTTAAAGTTTATACCTAAACTAGAGTACTGTATGATATGAAACCATATTTTGGAGTTACGTGCCCTTACTTTCACAGCCCTTACATAGACCTTATATATGGTACCTCCAATAAATCGGTTCCTGAAAAAGCCACTGCTTAAATACTGGTACATCACGTGTTTATCTTCTGGGAGTTACTCCCCTGTAAACAAACATAGATGTGTTGTGTTTACCCAGCATGTTTAGATCATTTTCCCAACAGGTGTCACCATGGGTTTTCCACATCTTTCTGTAAACGTGTTCCCATTAAATCCCATGAAACCAACATCAAATCCCATGAAACCAACATCAAATCCCCTGAAACCAACATCAAATCCCATGAAACCAACATCAAATCCCATGAAACCAACATCAAATCCCATGAAACCAACATCAAATCCCATGAAACCAACATCAAATCCCATGAAACCAACATCAAATCCCATGAAACCAACATCAAATCCCGTGAAACCAACATCAAATCCCGTGAAACCAACATCAAATCCCATGAAACCAACATCAAATCCCATGAAACCAACATCAAATCCCATGAAATCAACATCAAATCCCATGAAATCAACATCAAATCCCATGAAACCACCATTAAACCGACATTTTCCCAATGTGGTGATTGGTCTACCTCCCACATGCCTCATCTTTGCAAGCTTTGCACATATTTTCCAAGGCTTCAAGCGAAGGGAGCGAGGTGGGGTTACGCTATGGGCATTCTGGGGATGGATCAAGTTACTAACATCCCCTGGGTTCACATCAAAATTTCGTTGGGATTTATGGATGATAAAAAGCCCATGGTACATATGGTATTTGTTTCGTGCCCATATCATCGGAAGTGGAATACAGTCGGATATAATGGGAATATCAGCAACGCTGTGGGAAGATCACTCGCGTTCCATGGATTGATTCAAGGGAAAGTCTATGGTTTCCATTAGTGTTTTCGCATGGTTTTCGCCTTAAGAATACAGGGTTTTCTGGTTTTCTTGTAAATGTCCCATCATCCAATTCAGGAAAAAGGACGCTATTTTTGCAAGGAGAATTGAATGATTAGAAGCATTGGGATTTTGGGGTCCGCTATTTTGAAGCAAACCCATATTGTACAAGTTGGCCACAAAACAGTTCAGGTGTTGCCCCTGGAAAGGGGGCCATGGTGAGGTAACTTTCTTAGAATATTGCAGATGAGATTTGCTTGGAGGCCCCAACATTTGATGCAGAGAGACTTGATGTGACCCCTTTCAAATCGGGGTTTCAGGTGTGCAATTTAAAAAAAAACAGTTCTCCATCCGAACAAAGTGGATCCACAAAAAAAAATAGTGCACATGAAACACTATTGTAATCAAACATGGCAATGGAAATTTCCCACTTATGGATGATGTTCCCATTAAGACATCAATTTATAGGGAATTTCCCAGCTAGCCACATCTTTGAGCAAACCGGAGGATAACAATGATGATACACTGATTGTTGGTTTTTCATCATGTGCTGAGGACCGGGTCCTTCAGAAGGTATAGGCGGAAGCCGGCAGAGCCCACCAAAAAACGCCATATCTGGATCCATGGTCAAAACCTTGGATTTGACGTTATTTGACCATGGTTTAATCAGCAAAAATTGTGATTTAATGGAAATTAATGGGATAATTAATAATGGAGATACCCTCTCTGGTTTTAACCATTTGCTATGGAACATGGATGAACATATCCTGGATGATTTGAATGTTAAACATGGTGATTTCCAGTTCGCTACGTTAAATAACCAGAGGGTAACAATTACAAACAGTTTTTTAGTGTGGGATATTCATGAGAGATATTTGATGATGTATAAAGCTAACTAACTATAACTAACTACAATCAAAAGTTGGATTGTATACCCATATTTGGGGATGCTCATCAACCCACTATCAGAGGGATTTATATGCCGTTGCGTTTGGATTCCCATTAAAGGATGACCAGGGGCCCCAGGGTTACCCTGTAACTTGACCATGGAACATATCTGAATCCATGCAACTGGGGAAATCTGCCGGAACTTTGGTTGGAATACTGAAAAATGTTGGAACTGGAGATTGAAATCATTTGAAATCCATGTTCGGTTTGGGGCATTTCACCCAAACCCAGAGATGGAAATATCCCCATGTATCCCGATTTTTTGCTGCCATGGGTCACAGGCAATCATATCCGGCATGTGGTGATACAGAAACGCCCATCTGGATTTGTCTAAACATTGGGTATCTGGTGCCCCTCCATTGGTCAAAAAATCGCACTGGCTGAAGTTGTTACCCTCTGGCGATCAACAAGACTGGCTGGAATATTCATCGACCTATTGCTGGTGGATTTTCCAGCTAGCCGCGGAGCTGACGACACCGGAGGTTTATCCAACAAGGGTAGGGATTTATTTCAGGATATCATTGAGATACTGATGATAGTTTTACAGGAATATAATGGGATATACTTGACATTGTCCAATGTGGGTTTGTCTGAAAGTAGTGTACCCCCAGATCCATTGGATTTGGGAAACGTAAGTTTCCCTATGAAAATCTCCATTTCTAATAGTACGTATCCCTCATTTTAGACCCAACGTTTGATTGCCAGAGGGTAACCCATGTCCCTAGCATTATCCAATGATTCTCTCATTGCATCCTTACAAATCTCAATGGCCATTTCAGGATCCGATTTATTGGGGGTACCTACCATATATTTTAAGCCTATTTTTTAGGCCTTAATTTCAGGAAATACCCCTGGAAAATATGGCCTGAAATACGGTACTAACGTACCTACATTTTGAGATGGAGGGCTATTTGTTGGGGGATGTGTTTTGTTTTTTTTGTTGTTTTCCAGCCTGGCTTTTGTGGCTTCTGTGGCTTTTGTGGGTGTGTGGCTTTACCATGCTTTACCTATCTATCTATCTATCTATCTATCGATCTATCTATCTATCTATCTATCTAATCTCATCTAATCTAACCTAATCTAACCTAATCTTATCTAATCTTGTCGTATCTTATCTATCTAATCTATCTAAACTATCTAAACTATCTATCTAATCTATCTAATCTTATCTATCCAATCTATCTAATCTTATCTTGTCTAATCTTATCTTATCTAATCTATCTAAACAATCTAATCTATCTAATCTAGTCTAATCTGATCTTATCTAATCTAATCTTATCTTATCGATCTATCGATCTTTCGATCTATCTATCTATCTACCTATCGATCTATCTATCGATCTATCTATCGATCTATCGATCTATCGATCTATCGATCTATCGATCTATCGATCTATCTATCTATCGATCTATCTATCGATCTATCTATCGATCTATCTATCTCTATCTATCTATATCTATCTCTATCTATCTCTATCTATCTATCTATCTATCTATCTATCTCTATCTATCTATCTATCTCTATCTATCTATCTATCTATCTATCTATCTATCTAATCCATTCTAATCCATTCTAATCCATTCTAATCCATTCTAATCCATTCTAATCCATTCTAATCCATTCTAATCCATTCTAATCCTATCTATCTATCTATCTACCTAACTATCTAATCTATCTATCTTTCTATCTATCTATCTATATCTATATCTATCTATATCTATCTATATCTATCTCTATCTATCTCTATCTATCTCTATCTATCTCTATCTATCTCTATCTATCTCTATCTATCTCTATCTATCTCTATCTATCTCTATCTATCTCTATCTATCTCTATCTATCTCTTTCTATCTCTATCTATCTCTATCTATCTTTCTATCTATCTATCTATCTATCTCTATCTATCTATCTATCTATCTATATCTATCTATATCTATCTATATCTATCTATATCTATCTATATCTATCTCTATCTATCTATATCTATCTCTATCTATCTCTATCTATCGATCGATCTATCGATCTATCTATCTATCCATCGATCTATCGATCTATCGATCTATCGATCTATATCTATCTATATCTATCTATATCTATCTATATCTATCTATATCTATCTATATCTATCTATATCTATCTATATCTATCTATATCTATCTCTATCTATCTCTCTATCTATCTATCTATCTTTCTATCTATCTATCTATCTATCTATCTATCTTTCCACACCTTCTATCCCTACATGTACCTTAATCCAACCCTCGACAGACTTTAAGTAGACCCTGAAACAACCGCAAATAACCTTAAATAGCCCTAAATAACCCTAAATGAACAAACCAATCCTAATAAATCTTAAATAAACCTTGAACCAACCCTAAAGAAACCCTCAACCAACCCGACATAACCAACCCTAAATAAACCCTAAACCAACCCTAAACTAACAACCCTAAATAAACCCTAAACCAACCCTAAACTAACAACCCTAAATAAACCCTAAACCAACCCTAAATAAACCCTAAACCAACCCTAAATAAATCTAAGCCAACCCTAAAAAACCCTAAATAACCCTAAATAAACCCTAAACCAACCCTAAATAAACCTTGAACCAAGCCTAAATAACCCTAACTAAATCTAAACCAACTTTAAATAAACCCTAAACCAACCCTAAATAAACCCTAAACCATCCCTAAATAACTCTGGATAAACCCTAAACCAACACTAAATAAACCTTAAACCAACCCTAAACCAACCCTAAACCAATCCTAAATGACCCTAAACCAACCCCAAACCAACCCTAAATAAACCCTAAACCAACCAACACTATGATAGCATCCAATGCCACTATTTAGACCCAACACGGTTGTGTTTCAACCTATATTCTAGATGCTCACCAGGTGCATGTTATGCATGGAAAAATCGATTGAAACCATGGAAAAATCAATTGAACCCATGGCGAACTCAATGAAACCTATGGAAAAATCGATGAAAACTTTGGGTAAATCAATGAACATCATGGAAAAATCGATGAACAGTGAAAATGGCAAATTTTAGCTCTAAAATTCAGCAAAGTACAGGTTTTTGTTCCAAAATGTAGCTTAAATAGCAAGGAAAAGTGCCCCAGGCTGAAAAACAAAAAAATAATAAATAAAATCTGCGCCCTTTTAGGATCCCGAAATTCCATTAGTAAAATAGATATTATGAATTTTCATATTGACATTGATTTCCCAGTGAATTGCTGTCCCAATGGCATCCGGGTTTGCAGGCCGCACGACATGGATGCTCCGCATTGGGATGCTCCGTGGGATGACGGCTGGGGCCTTGATGTAAATTTCACCTGGAATCGATATCAGATCTAAGCATATACATTATACATATACATATACATATATATATTATTAATAGATATATATATATATAGTTTTATAAGTTATATATATATAGTTCTATATATAATTATATATTCATATTTACATATACTGTATCCAAAGTGGAACACTATCTTCTCCATCTGAGCTGAATTGGGCAAGCCCATGTTGGATTTCTGTGCGTTTGATGAGATTTGAATGGGAATAATCGCAGCATCTGAACGGCATCCAGCTGCTGCCGGCTGCAGCCGAGAGTAAAAACTGCAGTACACCCCTGAAAACCAGCACAGAATCTGCAAACATGCATGTTGTCACCGGAAAACTACTATGAATTCTATCTTCCAAACCATTGTTTATATTTTTTGTTGGGAAATTCAGCTTTTTTTAAGGGTTCCATGTCAGTTTTCAGGGCTCAAACTGTGTACCAGAGAAGCCTTGAGCGGTGCCCGAAGGTATTTCGTCACATGCAGAATGTCATGTATATGATATAATATATACATATATACATACACATTATATGTATATATATACATACTATCCATGCACACATTGTATCTATACATGTACATTGTATATATATATAGATGATCATATGTACTTTATATATATATACATACACATATATATATATGCATATACGTCTGCATGTCCATGAGACATGTGCACATTGAAACCCGGCCAGCTTCCCACTGCAGGAAATGACCTGTCGCATGGCCATCGCTGCGCACTAGAACAGGGTAGAAACAACGGTAGAGAGCCGTCTCACAATGCATCTTCACAACGGAAGATTCCAGCATCAAAGACACCCAAAACTGGGAAAAGAATTGAAAAATGGATACTTGATAGTAAAGGGTCAACTTCCTCTCTTTTACCGTATATACTGTACATAGCTATATAGAAAAAAAACATATATACTCACCAGATGAAAATAATGTTTGGTGTTTCGTGTTTTCAGATTTTCCATGCGAGTAGTCTATTTTTGGACAAAGCCAGTTCGAGTATGTTGTTGGCAAAACACATTGAATTGAATGCGCAAGAAACATCTAATAGATATGTAGAGATATATATATAATTTGGATGAATTTGATCATGACCCCACTGCGACCTCACTTCAATGATGCTAGGACTGCTAGGATTGGTGCACATATCCCAAAAGAACCCTATTTCAGGTTAATGAAATATTCTAATTTACCATAATTCACCCGATATAGTACATCCACTACGTCAGGAAAAATGCCCCACTTTGGCCTGCAGTTGGAGAGCTGAAGACTGTATTCTGTGCTTTCACTCACAATTTCTTTAGGGAATCAAATATGTATAGTATTTGTATATATATATATACATTTATGTTTGTATGTACATGTGTGTCTGAATATGTATGTGTACATATATACATATATATATACATATATATACATATATACATATATATATACATATATATATATATATATGCATCCATCCATCCATCCATCCATGCATGTACGGAAAGGTTGATTGGCCGACGATTTGGACTTGGCGTTCTGGTGTTGGAGTCTCCTTCGTCGTTTTTCGTTGCAAATCCAGAGACCCTGTGCAGTTTTTTTTGCAGCACGTCTTCGGTGTGTGGTGAGTTTGGGTAAGTTCTTAAAGCTGACACCACGTATGGAAACAGCTTTACATAGCTAGATAGATATAGATATTGGATATAGATTTGGAGGCTACTATGTCTATTTATCTAATCACCTACACATCTACCTATCTGCTTACCTACCTACCTACTTATATATCTATCTATATCTCCATCTCCCTCTATCCCTATCTATCTCTATATCTTTCTCTATCTATCCATCCAGAAATATATACTCAACAGTTCCTTCAAAAGTGTTTTTTTCAAGCAGAGTATCCAAGATTATCAGTGAGTAGGATACTGCTGTGGTCCTCAGCTGCAACTGGATCTAAGTAAATTCTGATGACTTCCCTGCAACGAAAGGTCCCTGGTTAGAAATGCTTCGAAATGGTTAGAATACTAAAGGCCGAAGCTTTCTGGTTGATGAATTCAATTGATGTTTGATCCAGATTGATGTAGTTGCCGATTCCTCCTTGGCTGCTTTTTGTTGATTTTGCCGTGATCTGGTAGCGCCACATCCTTTTGCGTGTGAAAGTGTCCTGGTTGGTCTTGCTTCTGCACAGGATAGGATGATTTTGAAAGAGTCTCAACGGGTGAAAGACTATCACGGTAGGCTGCCTAGCAACTAATCAGAACCAATCAACAACATTTCAAGAGCCTATTGCCTGTTGTTGCTTAGTAATTACATACCCATATACTTTAGCCCAGGTTTGTGTTAGCTGTTGGAAAACTGTTGACTTCAGAAGTCAATATTCGGTGATGTGACATGGTTTTGCCCGCAGACTGGACGTCATGCCAAAGTCATCCTGTTGTTTTGTTATGTTTTGTCGGGGTCGAAAGGACCTCGCTAGAAGTCCCGACGTACCTGGGACTTCAGAAGCGAATTGACACTCCATCCGACAATCAAAGAGCAGACAAACACAGAGAAAGGTGGTGATGACTGGGTTCCATCCGAAGCCACCAGGATCTGAAGTCTCAGTGCCATCCGATTTTTTTCCGCTTCCCTCTATTGACCAAAAAACATGTTTTCAGCGGGAATTCGAGCCTTGAATGCGAGCACACTAGCGAGCTTTCCTCCAAGAGGTTTTGCAAGCCGGTTGAAAATTCCTCTCTCGGTTCCTTTGCCATATCCTGGCTAGTTAATCCCCATCGGGGGCCCCATTATTGTTGATTATATCACGTGAAATTCGGCTCAACAATATATCCCTACCGGTTGCAACATGTTGCCTTTGGAGTCAACATTAAGCCTGGCCAAATCCAGCGGAGGAATCGCATTTTTGGGCGACTCAACCGGCAGCTGCTTTTCCATAGCCGCAGGTTTTTTCGGTGCTGGGCGTGACGGCACAACTTGTCGAGATCAAGGGGACAACGATGCACTACGTCACCCACGGGTGTGTTGCACCCAAAGGTGTTGAAGCTGGACGCACCAAGATGCACCAACATGAAATACCATAAGGGATATGAACATCTGATCCACAAGTCCCAGTTATTTCGGTGCTACCTGGTACGAGAGTACCAGGGTTTCGACCTGTCCCTTGATGTCACCAGCTCAGTAAACACTTCCGGCAGATTGGCCAGAAAATGATAGAAAAATGGTCCGCGGTGAAGGGAGGAAAGGGAAGGGGGGAATGGAGGGTTTCATGGTGTCAATGTGAGTTTCCTTGCGGGATTCGAGGTTTCTCCTGCTTTTTTTTACTTGTTTGGGGAAAGTTTGATAAAATAAGGTTTGATAGTACTGTGGTTTAACCTATATAAACAATTTGTTTACCACAAATGGATGATTTTTGGATATGCCCAGGGGGATGGCATATTTTGTTTACCACTGTGCTTTCTGTCTCCTATCCCAGAGTGTTGGGAAAAGACCATCCAGATCTTGATGACTTCTCCCATCTTCTGAGACATACCCCTGTTCCGAATGGCAATGCCCATAGAATGTCGTGGGCTTTCCACCAATAGCATCTAAGGCTCAACGGAGTGGCACAGAGTCCCTTACACCAGGTCATTTCAGGCCGGGTTTTCCCGGAAGGCCCTGAGACTCGCCAGTGATGTTTAGCGGCTGGTTGGCTATGGTTTATTGTAGATATACAATATCACAATATATCAAACTAGTTAACGGATGTTAATGGGGTTTATCAACCAACCTATATATAATCAGGGATTTTGCTACACTCCCCCTGGTTTTAACAGACAATGGTGGGGTACCAATTTTGGTAGTAACCTACAAAAGTATTTTGGCCCTTCGATATCCGGGGTTGGCATCACTAAAATACATAAAGTGTGTTGGATCATGAGAATTGGCATTGTTGCAATTGTCATGGAATTCTCATGAATCATTGAGTTGCCATGAATTACCATGAATTGCCATGAATTACTACTATTTTGCGAAATTATTCTGTGAGTAAAGGCTTTGTTAATCGTAGCTTGAGAAGATGAGATCATTTCCGTACCGCGTATGGCTCGTAAGTATGAAACCCCATGTTTTGAGGGTTTGGGATAATTAGCTGCTATAGATTATAGTTCGGACAATTACAGTACCCACTATAATTGGGATGATGATATGCTAAAGATAAGCGATTTTCGGCCCCATTGATGCCCCAGTGGTAAGCCATAAACATTTTCGTCAGCCTGGTGAGTGATAGGGTGCAGCTGCACTTGGGAACTAACCAAAAGGAAGTGGTCTTGATGTTGCACACCTCTGTTGCTCGCGTCAACATCTGAATTCTTGTTGCTCCTTCCCTATATACCCTCTGGTAAACTAACATAACTATGGAAAATCACCATGTTTAATGGGAAAACTCACTATAAATGGCCATTTTCAATAGCTATTTTGACATAACCAGAGGGTATATCTTGTTTGAATCCCTGAGTTTTCCTCTTTTTCTACCCGTTTTATACGGGCAACTGGCGCACCTCCAGGGTGTGACGAGGATACTTCGCTGTTGACCAAACTTCTGAAGGCGAGAAGTCAGCGTTGGGGAGTGGCACGGCACGGCGCAACGTGTTTCGTGTGAGTTCAGGAAAAACATGGAAAAACCATCTATTGAAATGGGAACACCACGACAATGGCGTTGTTCAGGGATGGGAGCTAGAATAGCTAGAATCATCTGGGGAGAATGGGGGAGATATTGGTATTGACCTTCCAGTAACGAAGCAATGACAATGGAAAATCCACCATTTATAGTAATTTATAGATGATTGTCCCATTAAACCCTCGGGATTTTCCATTGCCATGTTTGATTACCGGAGGGTGCTTGGAGAATCTAACATAATTTAACCACGCACTTGATCTGATTTTGGGCTCCGCAAATGGTTTTAATTTGTTTAAATGGTGGATATCCCAAACTGACCCACAACTACAATTTTAAGCCTGGCAACTCACTGGCCAACAACTCGCCTTTGCCTAATGAGGTATGCCCCAAAATATGTGGTTTTATGTGGAAATTTGGTGGTTAATAGTGATATTAATAGTAGTTTTATAGGCTATAAACCAACAACAATGGAAATATGATGGTGATCTGGTTGGTGGTTTGGAACATGAATTTTATTTGTCCATATATTGGGAATTTCATCATCCCAACTGACGAACTCATATTTTTCAGAGGAGTAGGCATACCACCAACCAGATTAAGTTGTGCTTTGAAGAAATGTATGGGTACCATAATTTTCAGACTTACATATTCGAGATATATCAAGTGTATACGTACCCCACGGATCCAATCACTTCCAAAGGTACGGCTAACATCCTGAATTATAGCCTAGTCATAGCAGCCCAGTCGAAGCTAAGGCTACCTGTCGATCCATAGGGTAACGATGTCCATCCCAGGATCGTCCTGAAATCGTTGGGGACTCCCAGGTTGTGTCACCAGTGTCTGTGCCTGAGGCTATTTTTTGATACAAACATGGCCGTTTCAATAGGGATTTTTCGCTGATGGACCAATGGATGTTTGGATATTTTGGGGGTACCACCATTTTCAGACAAAGCCATATTTTCATGCGAGACTTCAGATTTTCAATGACCATGGTGACCATGTCATATACTTGACTTTGCATGACTTTGCAAGGGTGCACCCATATATCCCAATATCATGTTTGCAAATGGGCACCACAACCCTATGGTAATCAAACGTGGCAATGGAAAATCCCCTATAGATGGAAGCTCTAATGGGAAAATCTGAAAATCTACCATAAATGATGGATTTTTCATGATTTTTCAGCTAGCCACGTTTGATTACCGGAGGGTACATTGTATTTAAATACCATTCAATCCCAAAAATTTTGGCTTTCCCTGGCCCTTAGATGTTGACTCGTGCCATCTCGTGTCAATAACCCAATAGATGCCCTGGTGCCCACCAGGGCCTACTCCTGACTCGGCAGCTTTCGCAGAGGTTTCACAAATCACCAATCGCCATTTTATATATATATATATATATGTGTGTGTGTGTCATTTTCATGGGGAAAATACCATTTTTTACAAACAAGACATTAGATTTTGGAGGTTCCCATAGTTTTCCCATCCGCAGACGTCCTAGAACTACCCTAAGATCAACTGAACGAAGCTCCGCTGTGAATGGAAGCAGATTGGAAACGCCTAAGTAATGGAATTACTTACTAATTATATGTACGAATTTTCCTCAAGTTTGTCAAGAGGGTGTTTGAATTAGCTCTGACCTATTTCACTAGGCATTTCAAGTGCAACTAGCCAGAGACTCTTGCAGGGCTTGTGTCGCTTTCGTTCATTTCACATTTTATTGGTTTTTGTGTTGTTTCTTCTCTTTTTGCCAGATATATTTTTGTTTATAGTTATGCCATAGAACAGCTCTTGTCGAGTAATATGGCATCCGTCACAGTTTTCCCATAAGTTTGGAGCTTTCAGTGTTCCTATATTTTTTTACAATATCTTTTAATTTCTGTGAACATCAGCCCATCCTCTCGCTATATTTCTCCTGAGGACCCCTCCGTGGCAGACGCCAATGGCTGGACACCGCTGCACCTCTGCTGCGACCTGGGAAAGGCCTCGGCACTGCGCTTGCTCTTGGCTCAGGCTTG
The DNA here is from genome assembly GCA_947184155.2 of Cladocopium goreaui. NCBI lineage: Eukaryota > Dinophyceae > Suessiales > Symbiodiniaceae > Cladocopium > Cladocopium goreaui. Next base: position 217,797 of record CAMXCT020000046.1, on the reverse strand, counting down.
GACCTGGGATGTCGATGATATGGGCTGGGGAGTTTTTCTAGAAATAGTATGAAATAGTCATTTGTAGTTATTATATGTTATAATATGTTATAATGTATACTAAATTTATGTAATTTTCTTATATTTGGGGACTTTGAGAAATCCCCAGATGTGGAAGCCTCTATAATTTATAGTAATTGCTTTGATATCACAGTACTTTAAACTGATCATAGACATTTACACATTTTGATGCCATGAAATGTGGATTGATCCAACCTGTGTTTTGCAGTTGAAGAAGAAACCAAACAGGTGTTGCTTTATTTCTCCAGAACATGGAATTCTAGGGTTTTGAAATTGGAATCCATAAAGATGTGATGCAAGTCCATGGACGAGGATGTTTTACATCCTAGGTCCTAGGTTTTGAGTTGAACATGACATTGACCATTTAAGCAGCGAACTAACTAGAGATTCCAGATAATGGATGATAGCGGCAGCGTCGTTGGTTTCATAGACATAGACTCCCCCAGAAATCAGAGAAGTGCGGATCAGCGACCCCCGAACCATGCTAATTATAGATCCTTCTATCTTACGGATTTTGATTGAGGGAAAGCGATTAGTAGGAGGGTGGTACCGGAAAAACCAGCAGCACAGCAGCACCATGTTTTTTTCTTCGCTGATTGTACCAGCCTTTTTGAAACCTCCATGGTTAAGCCATCTCTGAGAGGCCAAGATGCTTCATGTTGGCGAGTCAGGGAAGGTCGACTTTGACATGGGATCATGGTTGAGCAGTGGTTATCAAAAAACGCTGAAACGCTTGGAGAACACTTCGGGGAGTGTACGAACGTATAAAAGGGATAAATATGTTTAATTAATGTGTATATATATATATTATTATTATATATTATACTAGCCAATATATTGGAGAATATCACAACCCACTAGGGGAATCCCGTACTTACACAAGGTTTTGAACACTGCTCAGATGGGCGATGGACGTGAATCAAAAAGATACGGCAAATTTGACCCCTACCCAAATGACAAATGACAGATTCAGGGCGGGAAAATTCATGGTCGTAAACTCTGCACTGTCTCAGCAGCTCAACACTTGAAGCATTCGCAGATGCTTCAACTTGGCTATGGCATGGGTCAGAACGCTGACCAAAAAGAAGAACGGTGAAGAAGCACTTAAAATCTTTGATTCTTAGGGCCTGAATCTTTGAACCCGGACAAATCAAATAAACCAGAATAAATCATTGATTCTTAGAGGCCGGGTCACCCTGAAATGCCAGAAAGGTGACCGATATCCAATGTGAAGCCGCACCAGGAGAACCGACCCAAATCCCTGGGCTCCAAGGGCTCCAAGGACAGCCACGACAGCCCCTTTGCACCTCCGTGATGTGGAGAGAAACACTGGATTTCTTCACCCAGATCAAAGAATCAACTCAAACCTTCACCAATGAAATGTGGCAGTTGCATGCAGTTGCAATGAATTGCATGCAAAATTTGGAATCGTACAGGTATCATCATTCATAGTCTTCTTTGATTCTTTGATTTGTGCGGAAAATATGCAGGAAACTCCATAGCAAGCGAGTTTGGGCGTATTTGTAGATACAAAGATATACTATGATATACTAACTTAGATGATGTCAGACACGTGTTCTTCGTAAAGAACTTCTTTGGGCAGAAAAAGTGGTAGCACTTATCCACGTCACATCGATCTCACCATCTGAGGAGCTTCCCAGCGAGTCGGTGAAGCTGGGCATCCCCAACCGACTTGACAGGTAGAAACTAATCCTTTAGTTGTTTTCTATCAATGGAAAATAAATGAAAATAAGCATCACCAGCAAAAGATGTTTTTTTTTGTGACTTACGAAAGATTGACCATGTATGTTGGTTGATGGGTTTCCTCACTATGGGCCATGAGAATCCCCAGGAACCAGGTATAACTCCTTGTAATCCCCAAAATGGTGTTATTTGAGGTCAATGAGCTATGATTTAACCTGAATTATAATCCGGTGTATAATTGGGGTCTAGGAGCCAGAATTTTACTGTGGTCAACCAATATTATCCGGCAATAATACTGTTAAAGTTAATAATGATCTAGTTGGGATGGATACTGTATAAGTATATAAGTGCAATCATAATGGGACTATGATTGTGATGATAATATTTTGATAGATTATGATTAGTTGATTAATACAGTTGCTGGATATGAGTAGTTCATTATATGCCCTTGTCCCACAATAGGGGATACTAAAAATGACCATCAAATGGGGATATGATGGGAATGCAATAGGACATAGCCGACACTATGGTGTGGGTTTTGTTTGGAAATGTTGGATGTACCCCCGTTTTATAGCATCTTAAGAGAATGTATGAGGACTGTTATAACAAATCCCTATCTTTTTATATCTTTTTGGTGAGTCAAACTTTGTTTTGCTGACTGTTGCAATCACTTCGTACGAGAGACCTCGGATTGGAGATGCAGTAGCAATCACTTCTTGTAAAAATGGGTGATGGTTTGTGATTGCGGGGCTTTGATGAAGGCACTCCGTGGGTTTTTCACCTGAAAAGTGACCAGGAACTTGGATGGTTTCGGGGCATTTTGGGGCCCTGCTTCGAAGGAAATCTGCACGTACATATGTACATACCCTCTGGTAAACTAACAGTTTGCGATCTGGAAAATCACCATCTTTAATAGGTAAATCAACTATTTCTATGGGCCATGTTCAATAGCTATGTTAAATTACCAGAGGGTTTATATATATATATATACGCATATATATATATATATGTATAGATGTATACAATATGTATTCTAAATATGTATCTATAGTTGTATGTCCACATGCTCTATGTGTGCATTTATATATGCTCATGTCTGTGTATACCCTATAGATCCAAACACTTCCTAAGAAGAGACGGCCGGATCCACAGGGATATGAGATGATTGATGGGGAAGCACTATATGATTATAATATGTACTACTATGATATAATTATACCATATCATACCTACATGACACTATATATGGATATGTATGTTTTGCGTGTACATATATACATATATATATATATGTATGTATACATATACATGATGTTGTTATGGTCTATTAAACCATGGTTTCCACAGGCGGTTTCGCACGCCTGCCGCCATCTGCAAGGTCGCCTCGCTCACCTCGGTCGGCGGAGGTGCGTCACGCCTTGGGATGTGATTTCTATACGTTGTATATACATGTAAATATATGTACTCTACTACTATGTATATAGTATATATCTAATTATTTTGCACTATATATATATTCATACACACTGTGTGGTATACATAACCAGCATTATGATACTAGTATGGGTTTGTCCCAAAGTTGCAGATGTTTCCTCGGTTCATGGCTCATGGCAATTTCAATCGGGACAACGCGCTTCCAACTCACAGAATTCGGGATATTTCTTGGTTTTTGAGCAAAAACCCAAGAAATATTGGATTAATTCACTGTGGTTATATATACCCTCTGGTGAACTAACAGTTCGCAATGGAAAATCACCATTCTTAATGGGAAAATCCACTATTTCAATAGCCATTTTCCATTGCTATGTTAGTTCACCAGAGGGTAATTGGTGGATTTTGGAATCCTGGAGTTTGATGGGCAGTTTCTGACAGTGACAGTGGCTGTTCGATGACCACATTTCAAGGTTTTAGGGACCATCAATAGCTGCCATAGAAATCGTTGATTTACCCATTAAAAATGGTGATTTTCCATTGTTATGTAAACGTTTACCAGAGGGTAACTGCCAACGTAATACCTGTTATATAACTTGGTTTCAGTATCGCTATCGATACAATGAAGATGGCCACGGGTTGATTTTTCAAATCACGGAAGCGCTTAGGGCAATTTAGGGATAGGGTCTGAAATCATGCAAGGTCCAATAGAAGATTACAGATTTATATAACCTGTTGGTGAGATCACGGCTTTTAGATGGTTAGATATATTTGAAGAGAGAAGTTGAGAAGTGTACAGCACACTTTGATGTGTTCGGCGTTCGGATGCGTTACATATCTTGATATCCATTCAGAATGGGGCTGGCTTCTGCAATGAAAATTCAGCCCTCAAAGGTGAACCTGTCAATACTAGAATAGAATAGATGGTTAAATACAATCTGGGTCAATCTTTGTTAGATACTTTAGTACTTTAATCTTTTCCTACCAGCAAGAAATTAGAATGGTTAAGATTCACCTCCCATTCGTGGTTAAGACATGTTAAGACATGTTAAGATTCACCCTTTACAAACCCAAAATGATGAAAGGCGACAAACACATGTTGACCCAGTGCCCACAAGCGCAGGTTACGCAGGTTCCACGCTTGCCTCACAACGTGGGCCTAGCTGATCTTCAGGTCAAGATGGGGAAGCCCAACTGGGATGATGAACATGGGCCACACATGCCCCCCAATCATTTCCATGGCATGTTGGAAAATTCCCCAAAACTCGTTAGATGATGTTAGATGATTGTCCCGACCATAAACCGTTGTAGGTGATTTTCCATGGTGTTCCCATATTTGCCAAGCTCCATAAATTTTCCCGTTCTCCAGGCACTCTTCCAGCTCTAAAAATCCCTGGTTCCGGACAGGGCTTTCGGGGCTTTCGGGGCTTTCCTCGTGTGCGTTTCTGGTCGCAGGTGACTTCTATGAACTCCCTGATGGGGCGAACCCCAACCTATTTGGCCGCAAGGGCAGCTGGGGCGGACAAGGACAGGGCTGGGATGTTGGCGAAAGCTTGGCTCATGGCTGTTTCAACGAGTTGAGATAGTTTGAACGTGTTGAAACCACCACATTTGGTCAACATGATTTCAAACAAAACAAAGAATCCACTTTCTGGGAGGAGTGTAGAGATCAATTCACATCCAAAAACAATGTCCATTGAAGGATATGGAGGGTTGGCCACGACAGAAAAACCACGAAGAAAATCCACGATGGCTGGTCGATGGTGGGAGGAAGAAGGAGTGCTGTGGACTCAGGATGTTTCATTCCGATTGGAGCTGAATTTCCATTCGAAAACGCAGAATGGCAACTATCATCACATCTTCATGTTTTACACGGACTTCAAAATCTCAACGCAAGTATCCCAAGATATCCCAAGTCCGTGATCTTTGATCCTGTTTTGTGGTTGTTTCTGTTGTTTCTCATGTTGGATCCCTTTTTTTGTCAGGAGGGGAATTGGCGGTCCAATGGCCACATTTGCTGTTTGGAGGTGCTGCTAGAGGCCGAAAGCCATGGGATGCCAGGGGTCTCTCACATGAGTTTATTAATGTTTATTATATAATGTTTATCTGGTTATTATGGGTTTATAATGTTTATAATGTTTATAATTTTATTAATTAATGTTTATTAATGTTTATTATAACCCATAGGATCCATGTATGGTACTGTGAACTGGTAGAAGCTCATGGTGCAACCAAAAGATCAAACGAATGCAAATGCTGGAGCGACACCGCCGCCTCCAAACGCCATGTGCTTTTCCAAGAAGCGAAATCCGTGGGCCTTGAGCCGCAAATCCACGGCACCTGTACTGTTGACGTGCATGTGTCAAGGTGAAGTTGGATCATTCACACACCCAACGTTTAAAGTTCACCTTGACACGGAAATGAGATAATTGGAGGTTGTGCAGCATGTCCCACCAAGTTTGTACATCAGTCTTTAATTTGACGGGGAACGCTCGCTGATTGAAATTGAGTTGGGACCCAGCGCATCATCCTGGGATCTTCGAAAACAACTTCCCAACCGGCAGCCATAGCTAAAACAAATGAAATAAGTTCTTCCAGCACTGCCCATTCAATCATCAACCTCTTCACAAAAGGAGCGTTTTGCTCCTTGACCCAATGGATCAAGCCGGAAAAAGGCTTGCAAATCATCAGAAAAACTATCGGAACTACGCCCCTCACAGCATCATCGCTCAGAGGTCCGCCCAGCAGTGGTACAGCCAGCAACTCACGCCCCTCCATCCCAATGCCTGCGAGACAAAGACGTCGTGCATGGTCAGGAGGTCGAAGGTGTCCTTGATGTCGTTTCCACCTGGATAGAATTTGAGCAGAACGTTTGTCTACATGTAGGTGAAAAGGGTTTGCAGCCGGCATATATTCCTTACTTGGGGAGTCGATCTGCACGTGGTCATCACCTACAAATTCACCATGAAAAGCATGTTGATCACCGCCATGTACTCTATCATGTAGTTCATGTGGTTCCATGTTGACAGCACTACCACCTACGAAGATACCCAATCCCAGCAAGAGTGTACTAGGTTCATAGGCATCGCTGAGCTCCCCATCTCCAATGGCAGGGAAAGGCGTCCAACATCTGGGCACGATCTCGGACTGGTAGCATCCCACCACAGCTCTGCAGAACTCGTAGGTGTAGATACCTGCGGCACGGGTGTCACGACAATCTGTTGGAGCATGCACATGATCACTTTGACAGCACAGCTAAGATCACCATGATATACTCCATGAGAGTAGATCCATGTCGTGAATTTTCGAAGATGGCTATCTCCCAAAACATCTTGTTGGACAAACCCAAAAGTTTGCTCTTGGCCGTGGCGGTCTAAATGTTGCCACGTACTCCATTTGGTACGAGGCGACTCCATCCCAAGGAATTCACGACAGTGGTACTTGTTGGAATTCGCCACATCCTCAGCATTGGGAATCAGGTGAGGTGCAGGAGCGTGCAAAGGAAACGCCCGTACGGCGACCAAAGTTGCCAAAGCAATCATGACTTTGGCCGCCCATGACTTCACCTTCTTCTTGAGATTGCGGCACGTCTCATCCCTGAACAGCTTCTGGGCTGCCTCATAGTCACCACCATCGACGAGCTCGGGCTCAAGCGTCTCAGGAACATGTTTGCCGTAGGGCTCATCAGTGACCAAGTTATACTCAGTCTCATAGTGTGGAACCCTGCCCACCTCATAGCTGAAAACCTGGTTATACTCAGTCACATAGGCCAGTGATGATTCCCCCACATCCTTGAAGTCAGTGCCCTTGCCGAAGGCGCTCACATCTTCATAGCCACTTGCTTTCACTGACTCTCCAAACTTCCATCCCTCGGCACAGCGGTCTTTGCAGCATCCTCTGCCATCTTGACAGTCTGCAGGATCTTGAGGCGTTCCTGCAGCTCGTGAATCTCCTCCTCTGTAGACATGGGGCCGTCCACCGAAGACACCATAGAGAAATCGTCGGATTCCTCCAATGGCCTGGTCTTTGACTTTCGCGCCGGTGTCACGCTCTTCTCCTTGGGCTGTGCACGAGGACGAACATTGTGGGCCACAGGTGGTGGCTTGGTCTTGGCCGTCAGCTCCGGGTCCTTCGAGGACTTGGCTCCATAGCCCTGAGAGCGACCAACTCCCTGCTTTTGGCGATCGGCCCATCGAGCCAGACGAGCGAAGTCGGGGCTGCATTGGCTGGACGTGCTCCATTCTTTGATGGCCCACTCCAAGTAGTCCTTCGGCACCTCCTTGAACAAGTAGTTCTTGTACTGCCCAAAGGTCACCTCGCTGTCTCCCGTGGTCTCCATGCTGTAGCGCAACATCCTCATCAGAAGACCCTGTGTAGCTTTTGGTGGTATCTCCAATCCCTCCTCCAAGCACCGCTCCTTCAGTTGGTCGACACTGCATTTTGTCAACCCCAAGCCAGTTTTCCCTTGAGGTCCACGGGCCTCCATGTAGATCGACCTCAGCTCCGGCACTGTCATGCTTGGGTCGTACTTCACGTTCATGTCGATCAAGGCTTCTAGAAGCTCCGCACGCCGCATCCTCCATACCGAGGCAGGTTTGGACATCACCTGGGTTTGGGCTCCCAGGTGAACGTGATTGAAGTGCGCCAGCTACTTGAGGCCTAAGAAAACGGCTTTGTCCAATCCAAAGTTGTTGTCCTTTGACCTTGACCTCAAACCTCCAAGCATTTGACATCATGAACGGCTTTCCAGATGAAGTGCAGGGTATACATGTACTCATGCGTGTGTCGCCGAGGGAAATCAGAAGACATTCTTTCAAACCACCATCACTTGTTTGCCAATCTCGAGGATCAAAAGGATCTCTTCTGGGAATGACATGTATGCGATCGATGTAGAAGTCACCCTCAATCCAAAAATCCCTCAAAATTTTGTTTTCGCGCCACCAACCCTGAAACCATTCTGGGCAAAGATGTTCAGCAGATAGATTGTGCATAACCATAGGATCAATCTTCTTGGGGTAGAACAGCTTCTTGGGGGCTTCCACAACATCACCCGCATGACGCACCATGTATGCCACCTTCTCGGACAGTACAAAGATCTCAACTAGGTCCCACTTGATGCCCTTTGGCCATCGTGGGGCAGGGCTAGAACTGGAAGCGACCGGCACAGCTGGGAGGCCGGTCATAGTGGTTTGCAAAGGCACCTCAGTCAAATTAAGTGCTCCAAAGGATGCCACATTGGCTGGCAAATCATATCGCATGCCCAGCTGAGCCAATGCTGGACGGCTCAAAAGCAAGGGCACATCGGCATCTACTTCAGACACCTTCAAAATAAACCACTTTCCACATAAGTTCAGCCAAAAACACCAAGCTTTCTTTGACAGAAACAGTTTGTCTCCACCAAACTTGAATTGCTCATGTTGTGGGACTACTTCAAAGTGATGGCCTTTGGCCAATGCATTCTCACGAAGGCGCTTGATCCACTCACTTCCAGCCACGGAGCGGCTGCAGGCACTGTCTGTGATCGCAACGATCTCGGCATTCTCGACGCGGCCAGCATGAAAGACCTCACAAACGTGAGAGACCTGAGCAGGTTGAGCAGGACCTTTGTTCCCTTTGTAGAGTGGGCACTCAGGGTCTCGATGCCAATGTCCTCGACGCTTGCATGCTGAGCAGTATGAACGGGCTTTGGCCTGTTTGATTCGATCCTCTTTGCTAGTCTGGTTCGTCGCGGTGCCCCGAGATTTGAGCAGCGCCTGATACTTGGACTTTGCGTTCTGAAAGGTGACATAGGCCTCTTGGGTCTCCTCGTCGCTTTCAGGGAACATCTCCTCTTCACCTTCAGACATTTCGCCCTCGTCATCCTCCTCTGCCTCCGCATTCTCAGTCACATGGGCATGGTGTGAACCCTTTTTGTCCTTGTCCCCGTACTTTCGAGGTTCCCAAAGACGGCGGTTCATGCGATCTTGGATCACAGCAGCATCTTGAAGCTTGGAGAGTTCATACTTATTCCCAGTAGATCTCAAGACGGAGCTTGTCCACATAGAGCCAAGCCAAGCACAAGTCAGGGAGGCTACAACCAACTTCTTTAAGACGTGAGACCTGCCTGTCATACTCCTGGTTGAAGTCGCGAATCTCCTGGCCATACCCCTTTTTGAGGTGCTTGAAAAACTCCAACATACATTTGCCAACCTTGACAACCTCCTTGTCCAGGTACTTCTCGGAAACCCATTGAGTGAAGACATCAACCCCATTCACACTATCCAACAAGGCTAAGTCGAGCTCCTCAGCATCCCTCCATGCCCTGCCGGTGAGGTTGTTGTACAAGGCCAGCGCTTGTTTGTTTGGCCTCAACCTTGTCATTCTTCTCCAAGCTGCCACCTTGCGAAGATAGCCACGGGTCACCATGCCATCTTTGTCATCTTCACCTGAGAATTCAGGCACGCTGATTTTGTCACTACCCCCCATACGGTCATCTTCACGATTTGCGCTTGCTCCCCAAGGGTCACCCTGGGACTGCCATGGGTCGCTAGAAACAAAAGCATCACGGCTAGCTGAACCATCACCACCGGAGGGGGTAGTAGTTGTTGGGGGCCAAGAGTACCATGTTCTTCTCCTAGCCATCCATTCATCCCATTCTGCATCAGTCCATGGTCCAGATGAGTTATTGATGACTTCCCGTTGCCCCTCATGAGTAGCATCCCCAGAATTTGACGCACTGCTAGGGCCCCCATCACCACTTTCCTCATCCATCCCCGAACCTAAAGGCGTTGGGGCAGGCATCGAAAGCAACTGCTAATGACGCACCACCAGTCTCCTCCTCTTGCCAATGTCCTTGTCCTGGACCGTCCCGGGGTATTGTCGAGCCCCCCGGGTGCCTCCGCTACCAATGTGAACTGGTAGAAGCTGATGGTGCAACCAAAAGATCAAACGAATGCAAATGCTGGAGCGACACCGCCGCCTCCAAACGCCATGTGCTTTTCCAAGAAGCGAAATCCGTGGGCCTTGAGCCGCAAATCCACGGCACCTGTACTGTTGACGTGCATGTGTCAAGGTGAAGTTGGATCATTCACAGGTACATATGGTAACATGGATCCCATCAATATACCCCCTTTATGTTAGCATATATACCAGCACCATGGATCCTATGGGTAATGTTTATTAGCCTCTAGAATTATCTCGGGTAATTTCAGTTTGCGAACTGGAAGCCATGGCCAGTGCGTTCGATGATCAACATGATGCTCTACTGTTCTGAAACAATGGTGATGTTCCAGTTCGCTACGTGAAATCACCAGAGGGTATACTACTGAATCTTACTTCAAAAATCTTTGAAAAAAGAGGATGGAATCCAAGACGATTTGCTCCACTAAAGAAGGTTCTCCAACCAAATTCCTGGCAGATCCAACCGATGTTTGACGGTGTAAGTTGCGCTCGCCGCATCGCCGCATCGCCCAGATGGCTGCGATTGATCTCGACCAGCCAGATGATCAAGGACTGTAGAGACCTTGGCTTCATCCATATTCGCTATAGGCTGTAGGAGAAAGGGATCAACAACTGAAGATCCTGCAACAAATAAGGACCTCAATCGGACCTCACTGATTTTGAATAGTTTGATATATGTTGCATATTTTGAATGATGTCCTTATTTTCAACTATAGTTTCAAGGAGTGAACCGTTTGAACTTTGGGAATATATATATATAAACCAATAAACCAATATTCCAGTATATCTATGCCAACTGATATGAACCAATGACTTTGAGTGGAAATCATAACTCCTTGCCTTTCAACTGATATAGTTTTAGACCAGTGACTCAAGTCGATTATAACATATTATAACTCTTAGATAAACCAAGTATCTAACATTTAGTGAGTTTGATCCATTTATGACAACTCTTATGGATTATTTGGATTATTGATTGTATATATGGATTATTGATTGGATAATATTGATTGGATAATCCAACTAATTGGATAATAGCATGATTGAATATATTGATTTATCAATAATCTACCCTCTGGCTATTTAACATAGCCATGGGAAATGGACTATTTATAGAGGTTTACCGTTCTTAAAAATGGTGATTTTCCATGGCTATGTTAAATAGCCAGAGGGTAATAATATTAGCCAGTTAATGGATCACACTCCCCCGACTCGTTGCCACGCCACGTGGCGACTACACGGCACTACACGGCGCCCAGGTCGCCGTTGTTGGCCTCGTGCAGTGCCGGCTCCCTTGCGGGCGTGGTGTGGTTGCTGCGCCATGGTGCTGTAACTGGGCGACGTCGTTGGGAAGATGGGACTTCACAAGGACTTGTCGTTGGTGTTTTTTTTAGATATTCTATGGTAATTCAACATATCTATTGAAAATGACCATAGAAATAGTGTATTTACCCATTGATAGCATGGTGATTTTCCGTAGTTATGTAAACGTTTACCAGAGGGTAAAAGGGGTTGTGAAGTATCAAAGATGTGAAATCAGATATGACATATTACTGATAAATGATGACTATTGATGACTTAACAATCAATTATAGATAATTATAGGGGGTTCTGGGGTATTTGTCTATCACAGATATGAAATAAAACTGCTGAACGACGGTTGATGGGTCTATTGGGGATACCTATCAACGAACTAGGGATGATAGGGTTTTTTTAAGGGGTATATAGAGGTATTTTTCTTGGCTCACAGGGTGTGGGGATGTGCCATTGCATTGCTGGACCATCCAAATTTGGTACTCCAAGTTCGACCCATTACCCAGTTGTAGTTTGGGTGACTTTGGTGGCCGATGATGAGTAAACACTACAGGATTTGTAGTACCCTCTGGTAAACTAACATAGCTATTGAAAATGGCCATTTATAGTGAGTTTTCCCATTAAACATGGTGATTTTCCATAGCTATGTTAGTTTACCAGAGGGTAATGTGAGTAAAACAATGCCATAAACCATCCCCCAAATCACCATGAATAGATATAAATAGGTGGTATGAAGCATTCCCAAACGGATGGTTTATTATTGGTTTAACCCCATTGTGTGAATGTAAATCTGCCCGGGGTCTCATTCGGAATGTAGTGGATCCATTTCTACAAGATCCTTTGAGCCTTTGATTTGAAAGTCTTCTTAAAACCAGAGTTTCTTGCACTAGGTCACTAGGCTGGGATGTATGCCTCCCGGCAACCACGAGCAACCACGACCCCTTGCACTGAGGACTGCTATGCAGAGGACTGGGATGGCCAAAATGTGTTTGTTGAAGCCACCGGAGGGACTCCAACTCCTGGAATCCAACGGCCCTGGAGGACCGATTGAAGCACAACGCGCTGTACATCGCTTGTGCCAACGGAGCAAATTCAGGTGGGGCTATCACCAGCTATGGTCCTATGGTCAATGTGACAACACAAAAAGGACCAGTTGTAGTGTCTTTACAGTTGTGTTTGTAGTAGTAACTTCTAGTAGCTCTAGCTGTAGTTCTACCTGTTGTAGTGTCTTTAGCTGCCTTTGCTGGAGTTTTCACCTTGGTGGCGAAGCCTCTGTGCCTTTCCATAAATGTGGTGGCTCCGATATCAATAATTCATGATGGCCATTGACCTATTCGCATTTACAAAAAATGCTAGTACAATCTATTAGAATACCTGCCTAGATACACATACACCTAGACTATCCTAGATTCTATCACAAATTCTTTCCACCATTTTTCCACCTATCTTCACCATATCACCTGTTTCCAGGCCAGATTGTGCGCTTCCTGTGCCGTTGGGATGCTGATGTGTCAAGGCGAGGGACCTATGTGACCTATGTGGGTAAACCCTGGCTGCCATGTTTACCACCCATGACTGGGAATGGTAACCATACCACCTATACAAATAGTAATTCATTAGGGATAAAAATTAAATCTTATGGCATAATAAAAATACCACATAATTAATTTTTAAAAAATAAATTGAGGATTTATAGGGATACGCTGTAATCAATTGGGATATACTCTTCTTTTCTATCAAGCCATGGCTTTAGGAGTTCTATGGAATATCAACGGAAAAAAAGGGAACTTATAGGGATTTAGGGATTTATAGGTGATATAACTGGGAGATCCTTGGACACATCATCATTTGCATTCAAGCATTGCTGTACCGAGCTGTGTGTTATTAAGTGTGTCTCGCTCTCCCTCTCTCTCTGGCCATGTAAACAAAGAAACAAACGGAAATTAAGCGAATTTAAGTTCTATCTTGTAGTTTTCAAACAGACTTTCTGAATCCTAGTGACCAATCGGTCCAATCTTCCCAGTGATTCCATTCATCCCTTCACACCCGTCACTTCAACATGTTCAGAGGTTGAAAGCCATGAGGGACTGGAAGGGACGACGACCTCAAGAAGTCTACCTCTACAGTCAAGGCGCAACATGGGGCCCATGGGGATCTCCGTGGGAAACGGAAACTTCATGAGACTTATTCCAATTCCAACTAACCTTTCAGACCTCAAAGGATCAGAACTAATATCAGAACTAATATCAGAACAGATGGACGTCAAAACTTCACCAAAGTGATGTATGTAGGGGAAAGCCAAACAGCTTGGGCATTCTCCCATTTTGGGATAAACTCGGATGGCATGTCTGAATGGATGGCTGTGGATGGCCTGTGAGGCACCGCTTTTAAGGGTGCCTCGAATCACTGTTTTTTGAAAATGGACACGTCGCGGCTGTTGTGTTGCTGATATGTCCAATTTAATTTCTATACAAAAGAAAGCACTATTTATAGAAAGCATATAGAAAAGGAAGAAATCATAAATGATAAATGAATCATGAATCATGAATCATAAATCACAAATGAATCATGAATTCCCTATTTTTAGTAGCTGAAATCCCATTTTTACTCGTCAAATCTCAAATTCTTCTCGAAAACCCAGGTTGGTCGCGCCGAAATCTGCCTGGGGGTGATGAACGTCTGGAGAATTTTGCGACCATTTGGGAGGCCTTCGCGGCTGTGGTGCTGGCTATTTTTGATAACCAAACGTCTGGACGAGGGTACATAACCAGATGGAAAATGGATGAGAATGGTGAACAACCTCTGGAAAATTGGTGGAAAACCATGGTTTTGTCTGAGAATTTACAGGAAAACCACAAAATGTGATGGTTTAGAACCTCATGTTCGCTATTAAAATGGCAAAGTTGGGGGTATACCCCATTTTCAGACACACCCATACAGCAAAACTATGAGGGAGATCGATTTGGTTAATAGGACTCGTAGGACCCCAATGTATTGTTCATACAAGATGTGGCTTATTTGCACCAACTTAGCTATCATGCCAGGGTCCCATCAGATTGGCATCTTCAAGGGATGCACTGCATGATACACGCAGCTTTTTTTTTGGACAACTAGGGGTCAAGAATGACATGTGCACCAAACATCCCCCGAATCAGTGAATGTAGGGAAGTCTCTCTTAGGAAACCAGATATTTTGACCATGCAAAGTCAGGACTTCATGAGTTTTGAAGCTCAAAGAATCGAAATTCATGGTGCACTCAGGTCCATGCCTTGAATGCATTGCCACCCCCAGAAACCACGTAGGCAGCCCGGGACGGCGATGTCCACATGTTGCGGCTGAGCCTGAAGGACGAAAGGGCAGCACTGGTACTATCAGTCGTCACCGGGAACTATTTCAGTCTAGTGAACAAAATCTCAATTGATCCTGAAATGGTTAATTAAGTAATTATGGTAATATGTTATAATCTTATATAAGTATGGTTAAGTGACTTAAGTGGTTATAACATGTTATAACCATAGTTTCGTTAACCATACATCATATAGTTAGTTCCTGAATAAAATCTCATCGTTAAAACCGCCAGGAACAAGGCGTGGAGGACATCAGTGCCAATCTGAGAGATGCCGCATGTGTGCCGGGGATATTGTTAAATGGGTGTGGGGGATGAAAAGCTATACCCTATCAATTACACCCTATCATATATCCATTTATTGCTAAATACCTATCATTTAGATTCATTTAGCCTATCATTTACCCTATCATTGATCATATTATATGACCAATATTTACCATAATTTGGGGGGATCATATGCCTTATCAATCCCTATCATTTCTCCCATCATTCAGCATATGTTGGCAGCTGGATCTAGGTGCCGGCGGATGGACGCCCATGATGTACGCGGCGAAGAATGGCCACGTGGAGATCGTGAGGAGCGGCGCATTCGTGAAACGATCGTGCCGAAGAATGGGAAATCGCTGATTGTTAGAGATTATCTGGTGGATTGAATGGAAATTTAATGGCTTACGAATGGTTTAAGAATGGCTTAACACTGGTGAATAATGGGATGATGATGAGAGGATTTTTATTAGATTGCAATCTTTGGAATAGTATGGGTTATTATTCATTATGGTTAATCACGGTGATCAATGGTGATTAATGGTGATTAATGTTGATATACTGGTAAATACTGGTAATTTAACAGTTCGCTATTGAAAATCACCATTATTACTAGGTAAATCATCTATAAATTGTTATTATCTATAGCTATGTTAAGTTACCAGAGGGTAGAGATTATTGATATAATCTTTAGAATATATTATTATGGATTATTACTATGGATTGTTATTATCCAATGAAGTTGAAATGCATTGGATGTTAATTATTGGTTATTTGTTGTTAAAGGAGGTTGGGGACTGCTAAAATGAGATCTGCTATGATGATTCTCATATTAAATACTGCTCATTATGATGCTAATATGATGATTCTCAGATCATTGGACTGTTATTTCATCATTTAAATACGATCTGCTATCATGATTCTCATCATCCATGATGAAATGTCCCATGGACCAATGGACCAACGGACCCATCGGCACCCGACATCCAACGATTTTCATGGTGATCCAACACAGGGATTTAATATGATTTTCCATAGGATAGAAAACGTAGTAGGATACGTTTGTATGTCTTTACATAATGGATATAAATATATGTACATATATAATCATTAAAAAAATATATACATATATACATATACAAGCTACATATATGGGTGCGTCGTTGGGTGCAAACAATGGTTGA
The DNA here is from genome assembly GCA_947184155.2 of Cladocopium goreaui. Classification (NCBI taxonomy): domain Eukaryota; class Dinophyceae; order Suessiales; family Symbiodiniaceae; genus Cladocopium; species Cladocopium goreaui. The sequence goes on along the minus strand of CAMXCT020000046.1, from coordinate 201,552 downwards.
ACAACCAGGTGTAATCAACCCAATAAGTTGGGAGGACCATGAGAAGAACATGGCAAAGAACATGGCAAATCATACAGAAAGTTGAGGGTTTAATATGGTTAGTTTAATTATAAAAGTGTGGGCATATTAAACTAACCAGATATGTTTTAGTATTTAGCTATTTAGCTATAAACCAGATAAACCAGATGTGTTTTTATATTAAGCTAACATATATCACTCAATATCCATGATAGTGATTTGATATGACAGCTTTTCATATTGGATATGGAGATTTGAGCCACACAGTTTTCCGGAGTTTCCGAGTTGAGACTGAATCCAGCAATTTATTGTTTGTAGCGGAGGGATTCGATGCACAGAAATGGGGAGTGTTTTTTAAACCAACATCTGGGGGATCTCATCGAACTGGACCACAGGGACGCCAGTTCGAAGTGGTGTCATCGAACGCCTCGAGGATCTTGTTGCAAATGGGCTCCACGTGCTCCAATGGAGGAGTCCAACTCTGTGGGATGGGGAGTAGGATCTACGGCTTGATAGAATGGCTTGGTCCAATGGATGCCATGAGAAGGTCCACTTTATGGCTATTTGATGGCTATTTGCGTGGGAAATCGATGATCAGTCATGAGATTCGGGGGTATTTCATCCATTTTCATCCATTTTCGACAATTGCCTTGTAACTTGAGTTGGTATTTTTCAATGTGCCAATAAACTGAGGCGGCCTGTAGGTCCTACATCCAGTGATCCTAATGGTGGGATGTCTGTTTGGCAGAGGAAAAGCCCAACGACACGACCTCAAGATTTGGAAAGGCGCGGCCGATCTCATGAAGCTCATATATTTCCATGTTATTTGATACATCTTGATGTACCCTCTGGTGAACTAACATAGCAATGGAAAATGGCCATTTATAGTGGATTTTCCCATTAGAAATGGGTTCACCAGAGGGTACTTTCCATCATATTTTCATATATTTGAAGTGCCCCAAATCTGATAGGAGGCAGAGTCTAAGGTGACCCCGATCAAAGGGAAGGGTGGTAGTTGACTCCTCGACTTGGCTTGACGACATCAACGCCCTCCTTTGAGATCGCCACAAGCAATTCGTTCATATTTCTTTCATGTTTTCTCAGCCAGTCCCTAATTCCAAGTCGTTCAGTCATTATTGCTAGTTTATTATGAGTCCCTAATTCCAAAAGTCGTTCATATTAAAAGTCTTACACAGCCAATTCCCTATTCCAATTCTTGATATTTTGAGTCCTTTTTTGGGTGAAATTTGCTGTCAGTTTGTCTCAGGTGATAGTCCCCTTCACCTTGCTGCAGAGGCAAGAGATGGCCCTTGGGGTAGGCTGAATAAGCTACGTGGATCTGGTGGATTTCTTTGAAAGGGTACATCCTCAACCAACTGGATGATGACTTGGACGTTTTAGTTGTTTGCTATAAATACTATAAATGGAAAATACTCCTAAGTAGCAAAAGATGTTTTTTGTGTGGACTATCAAAGATTGACCATGGGTATAAAACCGGCCACATCCAGTTTGAATCATCAGGGATGCACAGTTGGTGGTTGACTATTTGAAGCATGTCCAGATTGACACAGCACAAGAGGATCCACAGCGAAAATCATCATACGATATCTCGGATTCAGTTGAGTCACGTCGCCGTTTTTCCAGGGTCCTTTTTACCAGGTCCACAAATGTTAAGGCGATGTTAAAGAAATGTTGTGGGAATGTTAAAGGAATGTTCAGGGAATGTTAAGGGAATGTTAAGGGGTTGAGAGTTTGCAACACTAGGGCTGAGAATGGCTGAGACAGAAGTTCTTGCACAGGTAGTTCCAGTTGAAGTTGGAACATCGATTCGATATTACGCCACCTGTAGTCTAGTCAAATTCAAATTGTCAGCCGCTTCCGACCTTTGGAGATACTCGGTTCCATGGACTGGAAAGCAACTTCAATGCTAAAAAAAGATGTGGTCCCTTGACCCACCGAAAGTTGGGAAATTGGTGAGACAACCCTGAGGCCGGCCATGCAGATGTGTGCAGTTTGCTGGTGAGGGCAGGTCGAGCTTCCTTGCAGGCCGCGTTGCGTTGCGGGAGAGTGGTTGAGCTGGCCTAAGGGAGGTGGTTGAGCCATGCTGATGCTGAAAGCAAGGGCCGAAATCTGCGGTTTTTCCACTTTTTCTTTCTGGGTGTCTGTTAGTTATAGATTTGTATAGATTGAATAATCTATAGAAGAATACAATGAATCATTATTCCGCGATTGTAGATTTCGAATGATTTATATAGATGAAGACATTTCACCCTTGAAAATCAAACAGGGTTGCCTGGAAAAATTGCAGCTTACGAAGACTCATATATCTGAAGTGCCTCTTGAACATGTTTCTTCCCGATTGTCAGTGTACAAATGTGTAGAATGAGTTGTTGTCATGGATGTTTTTGTGTAGTCTTGGGAACGGGTTTGAAGGAAACAAATCACGGTCACATGTTTTATGGTGTGTGTCTGCGTGTTTTTATACCCCACCACTCTCCACACTTTGATCACAGTTATGGTTTCAAGACCTTACTGGGGTTTCCCGATGATACGCATTCAACCACCATTCATCGTAAAAGGCATTCACCATTCATCCATCATTCATTATAAACATATTTCTAATTCATTTATGTACATATATGTACATATCATCAAACATAAATCATCAACATCAGCATCAATATCAAAGTAACATATATATATATATATCGATATTTTTTTTAACATATGATAATATAATATAATGTAATGTAATATATAATATAATATAATATAATGTAATGTAATATAATATAATATATTATAATATAATAGTATATTATATAATATAATATACTATAATATAATATAATATAATATGATTTATGTAATTTTTAATATAATGTAATATATAAAATAATGTAAAATGTAATTTATATTATATAATATATAATATATAATATAATCATCCCTCCTACCTTAATGAAATTATTTCAGGGGGGGGTTACCCTCCAAAATAATTTTTTGAAAATAATTTCAAAAATCTAACATGTTGGATGTATAGATTTATAGACTCTAACCATTGCCAAAATAATTTCTGGTTGGAAATTATTTTGATGGGTTACCCCCCCCTCAAAATAATTTTGACGAAAACACTCTCACAGCAAAAAAAATATTTCAAAATAATTTTGGTGTTTGACCTTGTTTTGATCCGATGACATATTCCACCTTTGGTCGTGCACTCAAGTTTCTGCAGGCTGTGTTCACACAGCACTTCTTCGCAGTGATGGCAGTGTTGTAACTTTCGGAGGAAACGATGTAGAACAATGCGATATCCCATCTTGCGCAATGTTGGGCTTGCAAAAGTGGCTTATTATGTTTTAGGTTTTTTGTTTTTTAGGATTGATGCGTTGCGAATCCTACAACGCAAATAAATTCAACATCATGTTTCATGTGTGCTCCCTGGTAGTCATGTCAGAATCCCCCCTCAATCTTAAGTTGCAGCAAGAACGCATCAAAACTTGCAACTCGAAACCAAACTCGTTCTTTAAGAAATTATTCAAAGGATCTTGGAGATGCCCTGCATTCCTCAAAAATCAATGTGGGAAGCTGCCAGAACCATCCAACTCGCCCATATACTGGAAACAAATGAAAAACCTATCAAAACCGAACGCTTCCCAAAAAAGAGTTCGTTGGAGGGAAATAAAGGGAATATTGGAGAAAAATGGGAAATATGACAGGTTAGGAAAATCACTACAGGAAAGGGCCAGGTTGAATACTATTTTGTGGTATTTCCCACGGGGAAAAATTATTTTAGGGGTATTGGAGATACCCTGCACTCCTCAAAAATCAAAGTGAGCAGCTGCCAGAACCATCCAACTCGCCCAGAAACTGGAAAAAAACTGAAAAACCTATCAAAACCGAACGCTTCCCAAAAAAAAGTTCTTTGGAGGGAAATGAAGGAAATATGGGAGAAAGAGGGAAAAACATGAAAGGCTAGAAAAACCACTATAACAAAGAGCTAAGTTGAATACCATTTTGTGCGATTTCCCAAGAGGAGAAATTATTCTAGGGGTATTAGAGATGCCTTGCACCCAAAATTCAAAGTGAGCAGCTGCCAGAACCATCGAACTCGCCCATAAACTGGAAACAATTGAACAATCTATAAAATCCGAACGCTTCCCAAAAAAGAGTTCTTTGGAGGGAAATGAAGGGAATATGGGAGAAATAAGAGGAAATATGACAGGTTAGGAAAATCACTACAGGAAAGGAATACTATTTTGTGGGATCTCCCAAGCGGAGAAATTATTTTAGGGGTATTGGAGATACCCTGCACTCCTCAAAAATCAAAGTGAGCAGCTGCCAGAACCATCAAACTCGTCCATATACTGGAAACAAATGAAAAACCTATCAAAACCGAACGCTTCCCAAAAATGAGTTCCTTGGAGGGAAATGAAGGGAATATGGGAGAAATAATGGGAAATATGACAGGTTAGGAAAATCACTACAGGAAAGGGCCAGGTTGAATACTATTTTGTGGTATTTCCCACGGGGAAAAATTATTTTAGGGGTATTGGAGATACCCTGCACTCCTCAAAAATCAAAGTGAGCAGCTGCCAGAACCATCCAACTCGCCCAGAAACAAAAATGAGTTCTTTGGAGGGAAATGAAGGGAATATGGGAGAAATAATGGGAAATATGACAGGTTAGGAAAATCACTACAGTGTCACTACAGGAAAGGGCCAGGTTGAATACCATTCCGTGGGATTTCCCAAGGGAAGAAATTATTCTAGGGGTATTGGAGATACTCTGCACTCCTCAAAAATCAAAGTGAGCAGCTGCCAGCTGAAAAAAAAATAAACACCGAATGCTTTCCCTTTCACAGTCATTCCCACCGAGTGTTCTTTGGAAGGAAATGAAGGGAATGTGAGAGAAATGTGGGGAAGTATGAAAAAAAATGGAACTATGTAGGAAAGAACCCAGTGATGAAGATGATGGTTGAACATTTTTTTTGCGGGAATCCCCAAGTGTTTTTTAAAATCTTTTTTTGTTCAACCATTTAAAATTTAGATGAAGTTATGTCAAAACATAGTTATTCCAGGGTATATTTGAAGGCTTAGATTATAATTCGCATATTCCAATATGCACATCCGTAGGCCCACTGCTTAGGAAAATTATTCAACAACATGTGTTCTTTAAACATATTCCAAAACCTGGTTGATACCCCCGCGTTTTTCTTGAAGGGATGGAATATCCCCGGTACACCTGCGAAGGCGATCATGTCGGGTAGGGGGGGGGGTCCCAAAGTATACATATGTAAAGATGGGAGTCTCCGGAGGGGGGCAAAAT